>JANVFO010000050.1:0-283659 GCA_027919855.1 Lentinula guzmanii | reverse complement strand
CGGTGAGGTTCCGTCGAGTCTTAGAAGGGTATAGGTGAATCGAAGTAATCCGAGAGTGATCGGAATGAATCGAGGCAAATGGTTTATAACCGAAGTCTCAAGGAGTAATCGAGGATGATCGGTCAGCTCGATTGCAACGGAATGATAAGATGAACTAGAACCTTGACACTACTTTCGGTAGTGCCCCGCTTCGTCGTACGGTTCGGTGAATGTTCAGAGTGACGAGTAAGAGTATAAACGTCCGGATAACGATCGTTATAGTGCGAACGTTAGACGATTAGAAGAAGAGTTCCGGACGGAGTTCAGCAGCAATCTAAGTTGATATTTAAACTGAGAACTATGTACAAGATACTACAGCTTATATACCTGTATTCCTAATTGTTAAATCTATAACAATAAGAGCTGTAAGTAAAACAATACTAATATAAATCGACGTCATCAATATAAATAAAAAGACAATAAAGTCGGAATACTTAGCATTCGATAACGAATGCTTCGTGACTCGATCGATGCAATCGATCTCGGAAGTAACATGAATATCCTAAGTCCACGTCCGAAGTCGGAAGCTCTATACGGAGCCCGGAAGCATACCTGTAACAGTCCCCCTGTTAGGCTTTTGCCCTCGAAAGCCTCGTACGAAGTCCTAGAGTTGATCCGATCAAGTGTTCGAAATTCGAACTGTGACTTGGTGAAATGTGAAGAATCGAGATCGATCATCAATCACGTAAATGATGGCGCAGTATATGAACCAAGCGAAAAAATTTTTAAGTCCCCACTTTTCTCTTTCTTACTATCATGTCCCCTGCCAACTCTCGTGCCAACAGCCCGTCCGACGACGAAGAAAAGCGAACTTCTGCTCATTCAGAAGAAGAAGGAGGAGAGGGCTAGAAGAGAGCCAAACGAAAAGGAGAGAAGGCGAGCCGCGGCTGAGGAGGCTCGATTGGCGGAGATCCACGAAAGAAGGAGGAAAGAAAAGAGAGGCCGAGGAAGAAGAGAAAGAAGAAATGGAGAGGGTAGAAAGAAGAAGAGTCGAGGGCTGCCGAAGCAGCAAGAAAAGCGGCTGAGAAGCCAAGAAGGAAAAGAGAAGAAAAGCCGAAGAGCAATCGAGGGCTGCCGAGGCAGCGAAGAGAAAAACCGAGGAAGCTCGCGAGAAGCCGAGATGGATAGGAGAATGAGTACGGCGGCGCTCGTAAGAGCTCAATCAACGAAGGAAAAGGAGAAATTGGTCCACTCGGTAAGTACCAATCCCTATGATGCTTTGACTTGCTACTTCGTTTGCAGCCGGTAAGCGAGGCTTCAACGGTAGTGGTCGGAAAGAAGGGAAGAGGACTGTTGATGGTGGTGAGTGTTTTTGATTCAACTTCTCAATTTCTTAATGTCTTGTAGGCTATGCCATCTGGTGACCCCGAAGGCGATGACCCGAACCCAGGCGACGATGATAACGATTCCGACAATGAAGATGACGATCCCCATCTCCTTCTCCGAAACAATCGGATGTAGCCGGTGCATCTTGAAGCACTTAAGTGCGAGATGGTGGGTGCCGGTTCAGCTTCCTGCAAAGGCTGCAGGAAAGCAAAGGTCTGATGCTCGCTTGTCCCGGACAACTATCCCGTAGAGCAAGTGATCGAACTGGAGAGTCCGGTTGCCTCAACAAGCAGCCAAACATCGACGATCTCCGGACTAATGTCCAAGATCTAACACGAGAATCATCTCCAGGAGGAGATGCTCCAGTACCTTATCTTCGTGTTCGGAAGCTTGAAGAGGAGAAGAGAGAGGAAGAAGAAGAAGAAGAAGAATCCGAGGAGGATCGAGTGAAAAGGACTGGAGATAGAAAGGGAAAGGGATGGAAGGAATGAGCGGCCGGGTTTGATTACTTTATTGGAATTTTTTGTAAATCAATTGCAGTCCAATCAGGGACTTTAAATAAATTTTCGTAAATCATTTTGAATATCGTTCGAAAGTAATTGAGAAGACGTCCGAAATGGACTTAGAAGAAATTTTTGAGTTTAAATAGGACTGAGATGTCCATATTTCGATCGATGTCAACCTTCCGGGTAGGGATAAACGCTCAATAAACTATCATGGCGTTTATCCCCCGGTCGATTTCAACCGTTCGAAAGAAAAAGAAAAAGAAAGATAAGTAAAGGGGTACGAAAGTTAATCGTAATGTCCGGTAGAGGTCCGGGCTTGAGTGGGTATTGTTTATGGAATTCTTCAAGTAATTCTTCGGTGTGCATTTCATCAGCTCCAATCCATGAGAACTCCTCATCGGTACCTTGTATCCTTTCCATCGAATGAAGTATCGCAACGGACAACGTCGAAAGCGTGGTCCATCTTCGAATCTAAAATTTCTGCAACTTCAAACTCCTGTTCACCATCGACTTCAATCGGTGGTGGCGAGGTTGCGAACGATTCGGAATGGGATTTGGAGTATAAGGTTCCAATTGCGAGACGTGGAATACTGGGTGGATTCGGGAAAGGTAGTCGGGTAATTGTATCTTGTAGGCGAGAGTGCCGATGCGTTCGATAACCTTGAAAGGTCCAAGATACTTCTCCGAGAACTTCGGAGTCGGTCGAGTGGTTTGAATGTGTTTTGCTAAGACAAAGACTTCAGCGCCAATTTGGAATTCTGGAGCAGAGATTCGGTTTCAATCGGCTTGATCTTTGTACTTTTTCTGAGCGTTCGAAATCTCGTCCCAAGGAAGGAGTGAACTTTGTCTAAGTTGGCGACGAAATCGTGAGCTCGGTCAGATCGAATATCGACTTCCGGTCTAATCGAGATGTTCGGATGGTAGCCTTTGTTGGCGAAGAAAGGTGTGATTCCAGTCGAAGCGTTCAGTGCGTTATTGTAAGCGAACTCAGCCATTGGAAGTAGGCTGGACCAGTTGTCCGTTGATAGTTGCAGTAAATACGAATGTACTGCTCCAAGGTCTGGTTGACAGTTCGGTTTGTCCGTCAGCTTCGGGGTGATATCCGGAAGTGTAGTGAAGTTCCATGTTGAGCGACTGCCCGAGTGCTCGAAAGAAAGCAGAGACGAACTCGGAACCTCGATCGGAGGTTAGTGGTTCGGAACTCCATGTTTAGAAAAAACGTGAATGACGAATAATTCAGCTAACTGTTCGGATGTAATCGTAGTATGACACTTAATGAATATGGATTGTTTCGAAGCTCGATCCACATGACTAGAATGGAGTTGTAGCGTCCAACATTGGAAGCTCCTCGATAAAGTCCATTGAGATTGAGTCCCAAGGCCGTAAGGGAACTGGAAGTGGTTTGAGTAGTCCATAAGGTCTATGTCGACGTGATTTGTTTCTTCCGCATGTGGTGCAAGAAGCAACGTAGTCTCGTACAAGTCTCGAATCTTCGGCCAGGTGTACTGTCGTCGAATAGTTTCAGAGTTCGGTTTTGACCGAAATGACCTGAAGTGGATGATCGTGGAATAGCGTAATACTTGTAACCGTAGATCCGAATGATTCGGAACGTAGATTCGATTGTCAGTCGTAACAAACCATCTTCACCCATAGTCCACGAGGTTTAGTGGAGTCTTGAACAAAGGTGAGTCCAAGTGCCGATTCCAGATCGATCGATAGCGAGTTGCGGATGGCTTCATGTAAAGCATTGATGTCCATAACAATCGAAGCTCGGAGGATCAGACCCTCGAGGAAAGTAGCTCGGAGAGATGTGGTGAACTGTTCTTTAGTGAATATGGGTCTAAAGTTCTGTGGATTGACTTGGGCATAGCCATATCCCCTCTTTTGGGTAGACATCCCATCGTCTAGTGATAGAGTCCGGTTTCTCGCCAAGTTTGCCAGGTCTGAATTGAATAACCATGTTGAATTGATGTAGGTATTTGGACCATCGGACCTGTCTCCGGGTCAGAATTTTAGTGGTAGAGAAGTACTCAAGGTTTTTGTGATCGGTGACCACATCGATCGGGTCTCCGGAACCTTCGAGATAGTGTCTCCACGCTTTGAAAGCCTCAAAATAGCTAGTAGTTCCTTGTGTGAGTATCGTAGTTAAGCTCAGCAGAATTGAGAGTGCGAGAAAGGAATGCACGGGATGAATTTCACCGTCATCGAGCATAATCGAAAGGATAGCTGCGATTGCATAGTCCGAAGCATCGGTCTCGACAATGAGTGGTCAGTTCGGTTCCCAGTGAGCAAGGATTGGTGCATGAGTAAAAGCGTATTTGAGGTTTTCGAAAGCCGATTGACATTTGGCTGTCCATATCCAGTCGACAGTTTTCCATGTGAGCCGGGTAAGTGGTATAACAACGTCACTGTAATTGTAAATAAATTGTCAGTAGAAATTTGAAAATCCTAAGAAGGATTGAATATCCTTGACTTTCCGAGGTACCGGCCATTCGACGATAACTTGAATCTTGTCAGCAGCCATGGTGAGGCCTGCAGGTGAAAGGATGTAGCCGAGATATTCGACAGTATCGACACTGAAGAAGCATTTTGCGAGGTTGCAGTAGAGTTTTGCTTCTCGGAGTCGTCAAGTACCTCCCGTATGTGCTTTATCTTTGGATTGTCTGAATATACAAGAATGTCGTCAATGTAGACAATAACGTAGACATCAAGTAAATCTGCAAAGATAGTGTTGACAAACCGTTGAAAAGCAGCCGGAGCGTTCGTAAGTCCTTCCGGTATGACCTTCCATTCGTATGAGCCGTAGCGTGTCCGGAAGGCCGTCTTCCATTCGTCACCTTCGGCGATTCATACAAGATGATAGGCATGGGCTAGATCAAGTTCGTGTAGATTGCAGCCTTTCGAGGCGCATCGAGTAGGTCGGAAATGAGTGGCAGAGGGTATCGATCCTTTTTGGTGATTCGATTGATGGCTCGGAAGTCGACGCACAGGCGTAGTGAACCATCCTTCTTCGGAGCGAACAAGACGGGTGCTCCGTATGGTGATGAAGAAGTCTGAATAATTCCGGCAGCGAGTTGCTTGTCCAGGAAATCTCGAAGGGCCTCCAGCTCTTTCGGAGAGAGCGGATAGATCCGTCCAAGTGGTGGTTCAGTGCCTTCCTCTAAATCAATCTTGAGATCATATGATTGATGCTCCGGAAGTTCTTCCGAAGACGATTTGTCGAAAACATCGGCGTAGTCCGCGTATTGTTGCGGAAGGGTTGATTCTGACTTCTGAGCTTCAAACTCTTCAGTGCTAGAACCTTTAGCAGTAAGTTCGATAGGAAGATAACGAAAAAGAATTGGTTCAAATCCGGCGTCTTTACAGACTCGATTGAACGTGACTGCCCCTAAAAGCGCGATGTTGACATCCGGTTTAATCGCAGATTCGGTACGTGATCCCATTTGTGCAAGACTCGGATAGGAGTAAATGGGTTCGTAAGGAAATTTGTCCGAGAGTGGACGAGGTGTGAGGCAAGAGCGAGGTTTGGATTGATTTGTTCCAGGTTTTGCTGGTAAAGATTCCTGAGGTGGAATCGGCACTTCCGTTTCCGTAACCGGAGGGTCCGGAAGTGAAGACGTCTGGTGGAAATCATCTCGATTAGTGTTTCGGAAAGAAATCGTTTTTGTAACCCAATCAATCAACGGATTGTAGCGGGACAAGAAACTATATCCTAAGACAGCTTTGCAAGATGAATCCAGTGATGTAACATAAAAGTTAATCAAGAAAGACTCGCCGGTCGGAAAACGAACCAATAGTTTGGCTGTTTCCGAGATAGAATTTGCGGTTAGAGAACCATCGAACAATCGAAGATTAATCGGAGGTATGGATGTGGTCGGAATGGAATGATTCTGTACGTAAGAAGAATCGATGAAAGAGTCTGTGGAACCGGAATCAAGTAAACAAGGAAATTGAATAAGAGATAATGTACCAGCCGGTTCGTCTGGCAATTGGAATTCAGTAGATAATGAAAAACGGAGAGATCGTTCATATTCTGAAAGAGCAGATGCGTTTAAAACTACTTCCCCTTGGGTAGTACGAACTGGATCAACGCAACTCTCGCTTCGTACTGGGGTACGAGAGTTGCGGATCATTTTTCCGAATCGTCCAAATGTTATATGTATGTGGATTGCAGTAAGTCCGCGATCCCGCGATCCAATTCCCGCGTTTGCGGAGTATAACACCGCGAGGGAATTGCCCGTTATCTCTCCGGATCGAAATCCGATCCGTACTATACCTTTTATATACATTCCTTTGTTCTTCCTCATGTCGACTAACCTATTCGGAGATAGTACATACGCGACCCTTACATAGAGTATGTATAAAGCCTCGATGTAGAATAGGTAGTCCCCAGCTTGAATATCGACTTAGATCTGCCCCTCTTCTTGTATCCAGGATGTTGTAAACGTCCTCGATGCATACTCAACACTGTTCCGACAATCGCGGGAGCGATGTCCGCGATCCGGAGCTTCTACCTTTACCATTGGCCACTCGACGTGTTGAGGACACTACCAATAGTAGTGTCAAGGTCCAATTACCATCCCCCTTACTCCGCGAACCGTTCCTCCCATCTGCGAGGGAATGATCCCCTCATATGACTGTCGATCTCCGTGATCCTATCGCGGGAGTTTCCGCGGTTCCGGAGTCGCATGATCTTAACAGTATATTCAAGCTAACACTTGTCACGTTGATCATTTTATTCCTCATGTCATTTCTCACTCTTTCAAAAAGGGTAAACTCACTTTCATTTTTAATTACAACGCATTTGTTATGATCACTCACAATTTTCACCATTACTCCGCGGGATTTCGTCGATTATCTCCGCGATCCATCTCCCCTTCCTTGTTTGGTCCTTCCGATTGCTTCATTGACTTCATTTTTTGTTCGGAAAAACATCCGCTTTACCAATTCCGCTTTACTTCATCAATCATCTCCTTCTAATGGCTTCCTTCCGAAAACCGCCATGCGGACTTGTTCTTCATCGGTTTTCCTTTCTGGCGTGCTGCTACTACCCTCACCCTCTTAACACTTTGTGTTAACTTTCTTCGGATTCATTTTGCGAGGCAGTTTTAGGATATAGTTTTCTTGACCCGCTACAACCCGTTGGTTGACTGGTGTTATGATCATGCACGGGTCGTAGGGATAAGTTGGATTGCGGACTATAAGTCCGCGGGGTAAAAGACTGAACACCAAGATAAATCCCGGTGAGGGTTGGGTGGACCTATGGAGAGGTAGTCGGACGTTGACGCTACTATTAATAGCGTCCCCGACACGCCGCTGTCCGAAAGCGAGGTTGAGGGTAATTCCGATCGCGGGAGAAACTCACGCGATCGTACTTAGGATGAGGTTGAGATTTAACTCTATTTGAAATACACTGTATGAGTGCGCTATCAAAGTCGATATTTAAACTGAGGACCAACTATTCTACTCTTGTAGCTTTATACTGTAGTCGCTACCTAAGGGTCGCTAAGCGATAGTATCCTAGAATAGTATGGTCGAACATGAGGAAGATAAAAGGGGAAAGTATAAAGGAAATGATATAAAAGGATATATAAAAGGTCGGCTAAGTGTGAGGGATATAAAACAAAATGTGAAAGGATCGCGGAGGTAAGCTCCGCGACGGAAGAAAACAGTGAAGTCAAATACCGGGGAATGATCGTCGGGCCCGCGGAAGTTGAACTTGGCATGGTCGTAACAGTGCCCCCCCGTTAGGATCGAGCCCTCGAGATCCTGAGTAATAGTATGACTAAAATAGATGTGAATGATTAGAAGCAACGGGGATCAAAGTTTTTTTTAAAAATTGTGATGTGATGTGAAAAACGAAGAAGAGTGAAAAATTGTAAGTTGAAACGGCCCGTAAGTCGCGAAGCATATAAAGACAGGGCTGTTTCAAAAATTTTGATAAGTCCCCTCCCTTCTTAACCATCATGTCTACCAACCCCAACGACAGCGAAACTATCCAACAACGGCGAGAACGCATCCTGCAAGCTCAAGCCGCACGACAACGAGCCCGGGAGGAGGAGATTGCAAGGCAGGAGGCAGAGTTGCTGCCGAGATGGAAAGGATCGAGGCCGAGGAGAAAATCGTGAGAGAGGCAGAGGAAAAGGCCGCGAGAGAGGCGGAGGAGAAACGAAAGGCGGAAGAACAACGGGTCGAGGAAGAGAGAAGACGGGAAGAGGAGAGGAGGGTAGCAGAGGAGAAGAGGATTGCTGAGGAGCGAAGAAAGAAGCAAGAGGAATTAGTAGAGGCGAGGAAACAGGAGGAGAAACAACGACGAGCAGAAGAGCGGTTAGCAGAAGAAGCTGCAGCAGCGGAGGAGGAGGAGCAAGAACGGGCCTCCGCGTTTGCCAAACTTGTGGAGGAGAACAAGAAAGAGAAGGAAAGGGCCGCGGAGGATTTAGAGAAGCGGCGGAAACACACCACAAAACCGCATCGCGGTATCGATGTTGAAATCCCGGTACCACCATCCGGGTCGCGACAAAAATTTTCAAGTCCAAGGCCGTGATTTCCGACGACTCAGACGAGGAGGGTGACGGTAAGAGTAAGGAGTCAGCTCCAAGGGGAGTTAAACGTAAACGGACGATCAAAATGATCGCGAAGGTAAGTGGTAATGTGTTTGTGATTCGCCTCGCGAAACTTTCATTTATTGTAGGGTGATAGTAATTCTGTCCCCGAGGGTGAATCCGATCCTATCCCGGGGCAGGTAGAAAATTCCGAGCCTTCGCAGCCACGTTCCGCCTGCACCCGTTGTGTTATGATTGGCCGACCTTCGGAGTGTCGGCCACAATCCACGCGATGACAGGCTCAAGCATGCGCTGTCTGTCACCAACAACGTCAGCGATGCAGCTGGTCTGGGGATAACGCCGCTCGAAGGTCGCGGGGAAAACGGGTCAAATTAGATGATGAGGTATATGAAGGACCCGCCGCAAGGATCGGCGAAAGGAGGTTCGAAGGACCGGGGATAGCAGAACAACTGGCCACAATCGCGGATCAGAACAAAGCCTTGCTCGACGTCGCTCGTCGCTCCCTCGTTCTTCAACAACGAATGCTGCATCTAATGGTGCTAAGGGAAAGAAGAGAAGAAGAAGCAGAGAAAAGTGAAGATGAAGATGAAGATGAAGATGGTGAAGGGGAAGAAGATGAAGAGGTTAAAGAAGCAAAAGAAAAGCAGAGATACGCGAGGGAAAGAAACGCGCGGAGTAATCTCCGCGAAGGACTACTTAATACTACCCTACTTGTACTCTATCTTTTTTGTAGCTTTTTGTTTTTGTTGATTAATTTTTTGTTTTGTTTTGATAATGATGATAAATGTTTTTTGTTGATGTTTTGTTGTGATGAGGGTTTTGTTGTGAAGGAAATAACGGAGTGAGGATCGCGGGGATGTTCGGGAGAAAGAGGAAATTTTAGTATAAGTAATTGATCGTTGCGGCGATAATCGCCGCGGGGAAGAACGGATTTTGAGGGAATCATGATTAATAAGTAAATGATTTAGGAGTTATGAGTGAAGTAATGAAAAATGGTTGATACGTAAGTGAGTATAAGTAAGGATCAGATTGGACCAGGTTTGTGAGGGTAACGGAGATGGAAAGCTGGGACAAGTTCGTCCGCGTGAATTTCGTTTGCGGCGACCCAGGAGAACTCTTCATCAGTACCTTTGTATCCCGCCCAACGAATGTAGTATCGTAAGGGGCATTTTTTGTATCGTCAATCCAATTTCGAGTCCAATACTTCCGCGATGTTGTATTCCTCCTCGCCGTCGACCTCAACAGGAGGCGGCGGGGGTTGAACGCGATCGGGAATGGTGTTTGGTTTGTATGGCTCTAGTTGGGATACGTGGAAGACGGGGTGGATACGATTTAGGTAGGATGGAAGTTGGAGTTTGTAGGAGAGAGTACCGACTTGCTCGAGTATGGTGAAAGGTCCGAGGTACTTTTCAGCAAATTTGTCGGTAGGTCGCGTTGTCCGGATGTGCTTTGCCAGCACATAAACCTGTGAATGAATAGGGAATTCAGGGTGAGTAATTCGTTTTCTGTCCGCTTGCTCTTTGTATCGAGCTTGCGCGTTAGTAATTTCGTCTCGGAGGAAAGAGTGAAGCTCATCAAGATTAACCGCGAAGTCCATTGCTCGGTCGGAGCAAATGTCAATTTCGGGTCTTACCGTGATATTTGGGTGATAGCCTTTGTTCGCGAAGAGCGGAGATAAACCGGTAGAGGCATTAGGAGCGTTGTTGTACGTGAACTCCGCGATTGGTAGGAGTTTCGCCCAATCGTCCTGTTGGTATGCACAGTAAATCCGGATGTACTGTTCCAGAGTTTGGTTGACTCGTTCCGTTTGTCCATTGGCTTCTGGGTGATATCCTGAGGTGAAATGAAGTTTCATGGAGAGAGCTTCGCCGAGAGCGCGGAAGAAGGCAGACACAAATTCTGAACCGCGATCGGATGTTACGTGGTTCGGAACTCCGTGCTTGGAGAAAACATGATGGACGAATAACTCCGCTAATCCTTCGGAGGTGATTTTGTCGTTCGTCGGAATAAAGATGCCTTGTTTGGAGGCTCGATCGACGACAACGAGGATTGCTGTATGTCCGTCGGAGGAGGGGAGTTGTTCGATGAAGTCCATCGAGATTGAATCCCATGGTCGGGCGGGAACCGGAAGAGGTTTGAGAAGACCGTAAGGTCAGTGTCGACGGGGTTTGTTCCGTCCGCAAACTGTACAAGAGCTGACATAGTCGCGAACGAATTCCCTAATCTTCGGCCAAGTGTAATGGCGTCGGATTGATTCGAGAGTCCGGTTCTATCCAAAATGACCTGAAAGGGGGTGATCGTGAAAATATTGTAAAATTTTAAGGCGAAGGTTAGAATGGTTAGGAACATAAATGCGATTGTCAAGTTTTAGCAGTCCATCATCACCTACTGTCCAACGAGTGTTTGAATCGTCTTTTGCTAGGTCTAAGCCCGCGATTGCTTCCGGATCCTGTTCAATAGAATGCGGATAGTGGAATGGAGCGATTGCAAGTCCATTACGATCGCAGCGCGAAGCGCGGGGCCTTCTAGAAAAGTTGCTCGAAGTGAGGTAGTTAGCTGTTCATTGGTAAAGATAGGTCTGAAATTCTGCGGGTTAACTTGCGCGTAGCCGGTATCCCCCTCTTTAGGATAGACGTCCCAGCGTCTAGTGAGGGCATCGGGTTTTGCACCCAATTTACCCGGACGGAAGCGGATCACCATATTGAACTGGTGGAGGAATTCTGACCAGCGGACTTGTCGCCGCGTGAGGATTTTGGTGGTCGAGAAGTATTCGAGATTCTTGTGGTCAGTAACCACATCGATCGCGTCTCCCGATCCTTCGAGATAGTGACGCCAAGCTTTGAAAGCCTCGAAAATAGCGAGGAGCTCTTTGTCATGAGTGTCGTAGTTAAGCTCTGCAGCCTGGAAGGTTCGGGATAGGAAAGCGATTGGATGAATCTCTCCGTCCGGTAGGAGGATCGAGAGGATCGCGGCTAGCGCGTAGTCCGACGTGTCGGTTTCGACGATAAGGGGTAGGTTAGGTTGCCAGTGTGCGAGGATGGGAGCATGAACGAAGCTGTCCTTGAGTTTGTCGAAAGCTTCTTGGCACTCCTTGGACCATAACCATGATACGTCCTTTCGCGTGAGCCGCGTCATCGGAAGTACGATTTCGCTATAATTATAAATAAAACGTCTATAGAAATTAGCGAAACCTAAAAAAGATTGAACGTCCTTGACTTTGCGGGGAACCGGCCAGTCAACGATAGCTTGAACTTTGTCCTTCGACATCGTTAAGCCCTCCGGAGAAAGAATGTAACCAAGATACTCGACGGTGTCTACACCCCATTCGCATTTGGCGAGGTTCGCGAACAGACGATGTTTACGGAGTCGACGGAGAACCTCGCGGACATGTTCGCGATGAGATTTCTCGTCGTCCGAGTAGATGAGTATATCATCGATATAGACATAACATTAACATCTAAAAGGTCAGTGAAAATATGATTGACGAAACGCTGGAAGGCCGCGGGAGCGTTAGTAAGGCCAAATGGCATAACCTTCCATTCATAGGAACCCCAACGGGTCCTGAAGGTGGTTTTCCATTCGTCGCCTTCCGCGATTCGGACTAGATGATATGCGTGAGTGAGATCGAGTTTGGTATAAAACTTAGCTTTCTTAGGAGCGTCCAAGAGATCAGAAATAAGGGGTAAAGGGTAACGGTCCTTTTTGGTAATCTTGTTAAGACCGCGGAAGTCTACGCAGAGACGGAGTTTTCCATCCTTCTTCGGCACAAAAAGTACCGGAGCCCCGTGAGGAGAGGTGGATGGTTGGATAGCACCTGTTTCCAAGTGCTTGTCGATAAACTCGCAAAGAGCTTCAAGTTCCTTTGAGGAAAGAGGGTAAAGGCGACCGATAGGGGGTTCAGCGCCAGGCTCCAAATCAATCTTGAGGTCGTAAGGGCGGTGCTCTGGCAGCACTTCGGAATCCACTTCGTCGAATACGTCGGCGAATTCCGCATACTCCGGCGGTAAGCTGGAAGTATCGGTTTTCGTCTCCGCGGAGTCGGGTGAGGTTGAAGCAGCTCGCGCTGAAACTTCAGAATGGATCGCTCGTAGTAAAATAGGTTCGCATTTAGCGGCCTTACATGCGCGGTTGAAAAGGACCGCGTTTACTAGAGCGATGTCGACTTCGGGATTTTCGAGCTTGGAAGCGGCCAATTGAGCGACCGAGGGATAGGTGTAGATGGGTTCAAAGAGGAATTTGTCCGTTAAAGGATGAGGTGAAGGGCGAGAGCGCGATCGAGAGGAAGGGTGCGAAGTCTTCTTCGATCGATTGGGGTGAGGCTGATCCGGCGCAGGATCAGTTAACTCCGGGGATATCTCCCGCGGAGTTGAGGACGTCGGGGTGAGGGACTCAACTTGCTTAGTGGAACGGAAAGTGATGTTTCGAGATACCCAGTCAATCAACGGATTGTAGCGGGTTAAGAAACTGTAACCTAATACAGCTTTGCAAGAGGAGTCGAGTGAGGTGACATAGAATGTCAGTAGTAGCAGCTCGCCAGAGGGAAATCAACGTTGAGAGTGGTAGTCTCGACGATCGGCTTAGGTGACAATGAACCATCAAAAAGGCGGAGATTGATTGGGGAGATGGGTGAAGTTGGTAAACTATTAGCTTTTACAAAAAGTGAGTCAATAAAACAATCAGTAGAACCAGAATCAAGTAAAGAGATAAAAGATAGCGTCGCGGCGGAGGAATCGGAAGAATCGCCGCGAGCCGGTAAATCTAAAGTTAGCGATAAAGTGAAAGATTGTTCGTCATATGAAAGAGTGGACGCGTTGAGTTTTACTTCCCGCGTGGTACGATCTGAATCAACGCAACTCCCGTGTCGTACCGGGGTACAGGAGCTGCTGATCAGTTTTCCGAATCCACGGAAGTCGTCTCTACGCTCTCCTGCGTCTCTGCAGCTCGGCCTCGAGTCTCACGAGCCTTCTTCCACTCGCAATCTTCAAACCTATGCTTCCCGCCACAGAAACCACAAAGTCCTAACTTCTTCCGGCGCTCCGCCTCGCTAGGGAGGAGTTTGCCGTCGGAACCTAAGTTAGCAGCAATCGACGATCGCGTCGATGCTGAACTCGTCGAAGACGAGTGGTTGCCTCCGCTAGGCTTACCTTGTTTTCCCGATCCTTTAGTCGAGAAGGCCACGGAGGAGGGTGATGGTGAAGAACTTGGCGGGTTCTTTGAGGATGTAGTCGACGCCTTCGAGAATGAAGTCGCGACCGTCGAACGGGCGTTTTCGCGTTTCCGTTCTTCTTCCCGTCTCCAGTACCGGTTGTCCACGCGAAGGACTTCTTTCCGGTAGTCCGCGAGATTAGCGTGCTCTGGAAGACGGGCCATTTCGTCTTTTATACGGCTTGCCAAGCCGCGTTGATATGCCCACTTAAGGGCTTGGGAGTCCCAGTTTGTAGACGCCGCGAGAGTGTTGAAACGGATGTTGTAAGTCCGTACGTTGTCGGATTCCTTCATCCTCAACGTCCCGAGTTTATCCTCGGCCTCTCCCTGTGCGTCGTACATACCGAAATTGTCCTGTAGTTCCTTCACCAGCGACGCGAAGGAGGACGTCCAGGCGGGCATCTCCGCGAGATCCGGATCCAGAATGTCTGGTTCGAACCACTCCTTTGCGGCGCCACCTAGATAGGACAACGTATAGTTGATCTTCCTTTGATCAGTAAAATACGTTGGGCGGTCAATAAAGACCAAAGATAATGAAACGAGGAAACCTTTCAGTTTCCGCGGGTTAGAACCGTCGAAAACCTCCGGGTCCTTAACTTTTGACCTTGCGGTCTCTGTCGGTCCACGATTTTGATTCGTGGATAGTTCGGTGATAGCACCTCCGAGATTGTCGAGGGTGCCTCTAAAGGTAGTGAACAGCTCGATGATTCGCTGTTCCGCGATGTCGGTGCGATTGCTACCTGGTCCCCCTGGAGGACTCCTAGAACGGCTAGGACCGCGAGAGCTAGGTGGTGATCCTGGTCCACCAGGACCTCCTGGTCCTCCGGGTGGTCCTTCGGGATCAGATCCCTCAGGGTCCGGTTCTTCCGGGTGGTCTGGTAAGTCAGGACTTACCTCCTCAGTTTGCTCCGCGATCTCAGGTTCTTCAGGAACCTCAGTGGGGATGAGGGATGAAGACCGATCCCGCGAAGGACCAGCCTGGGTTGTTAGTTGCTGACGCATTCTGTCAGCGAGGGTTAGCGTTGTTGGAGATGGGGGGATGGCCGTCTCCAACGTTGGTATCGCCGTGCGATTGCTACGCGGCGTTCGTACCGTGATTGGTTGCCCATCAGCGGTGTAGAGTACTTGGTACTCGAATTCGGCTTGGTCTGGTGAACCAAGAGCGTGAAGATTGGATACCCGTACCGTCGCGGGTTGGCTCGGGGCTGGACCGAAAGCGTTGGTACGCCTACGGGGAAGTCCCATTCCAGAGATAGACTCGGCGAACGGCGCGAAGGCCGTCGCATTGGTGGCGAATGGATTTGCCATTACTGGCTCCTCCTGAACGTTGTCCGAGTCTGCGGTGTTGGTACGAGCACGTCTGCTCCTGGTATTGACCATTTTGGTTAGAGAGGATTTGAATGGAGGAAAAGGAAGTGAAGAGTGATGGAATACGATGTGCCGGGTTTCAGTTTAAATATACTGTTATGATCATGCACGGGTCGTAGGGATAAGTTGGATCGCGGACTATAAGTCCGCGGGGTAAAAGACTGAACACCAAGATAAATCCCGGTGAGGGTTGGGTGGACCTACGGAGAGGTAGTCGGACGTTGACGCTACTATTAATAGCGTCCCCGACATGCCGCTGTCCGAAAGCGAGGTTGAGGGTAATTCCGATCGCGGGAGAAACTCACGCGATCGTACTTAGGATGAGGTTGAGATTTAACTCTATTTGAAATACACTGTATGAGTGCGCTATCAAAGTCGATATTTAAACTGAGGACCAACTATTCTACTCTTGTAGCTTTATACTGTAGTCGCTACCTAAGGGTCGCTAAGCGATAGTATCCTAGAATAGTATGGTCGAACATGAGGAAGATAAAAGGGGAAAGTATAAAGGAAATGATATAAAAGGATATATAAAAGGTCGGCTAAGTGTGAGGGATATAAAACAAAATGTGAAAGGATCGCGGAGGTAAGCTCCGCGACGGAAGAAAACAGTGAAGTCAAATACCGGGGAATGATCGTCGGGCCCGCGGAAGTTGAACTTGGCATGGTCGTAACAACTGGGCTTTGTGAAACAATTTTTCCGAACCACTAAACATCTTGTTTCTTCCAAGACGTCTTCCGCGATCGCGAACAAGCTGTTCCGACGCGGCCCTCATCCTTCACAGGACTTATCTTTGTGTCTCGATTTTTGGGAAGTCTATTGTTGGCTTTCTTTTGGACACGCTCACGCTAGCTTTTGGTTCTTAATTGAACTCTCTCTTTGGATGTACCATCTACCCCTCCCTCTCCGCGGTCGCTCGATTGGTTTTATCACCTGAGTACCATTCAATGATTGATTCGGGATTGGAATCGACTCACGTTCCGGTCGACTTACATCTCCAAGGATTGTTTTTGCAAAAAATTCAACAACTGTCAACTGGTGTTTACTCCGCACCTTCGCGGAGTTTTTTCCCTTCCAATGGTGTTTTGTTCACTTCACCCGCGCTGCGGGGCTCTTTTTGCCGCGGCCCTATTCCCGCGGTCCTTTTCTCGCGGTCCTTGATCACGGGATTCCTTCCACAACATCGCAAAACTCCTCATTCACTGTCTAGACGTAGGGACGTCTAGCAAAAAGAGGGGGATATCAACGCGATCCAACAAAACCCATCTAACCCTCTTTCACGCACCAAATCCTTTCGATCCATCAGACCATTGACGGGATTACAATTGGACTTTTCCCCATTCCAAATCAAGGACTTACCCTCTCCACTCCACCGAACTCTTTCACATCCACCACATGAATTCATGAACCTCAATCATCGAAAACTCAAAAAACAACATATAACTCCCGAGGCAAAGTAAACACTTCGCGGGACCTTAAATACTTCATATTAGTTTCTCATTTTCACTCCGAAACATTGCGATCCTTATTCCGCAATTTTTACTTACTCTCATTCACATTCACCCTACCATTTACCCCTTACGCAGTCACTCTATTGTCACAAGGTAGTACAGGCTTTCGAGGGCTCAAGCCTAACCGGGGGATACTGTTATATGTATGTGGATCGCGGTAAGTCCGCGATCCCGTGATCCAATTCCCGCGTTTGCAGAGTATAACTCCGCGAGGGAATTGCCCGTTATCTCTCCGGATCGAAATCCGATCCGTACTATACCTTTTATATACATTCCTTTGTTCTTCCTCATGTCGACTAACCTATTCGGAGATAGTACATACGCGACCCTTACATAGAGTATGTATAAAGCCTCGATGTAGAATAGGTAGTCCCCAGCTTGAATATCGACTTAGATCTGCCCCTCTTCTTGTATCCTGGATGTTGTAAACGTCCTCGATGCATACTCAACACTGTTCCGATGATCGCAGGAGCGATGTCCGCGATCCGGAGCTTCTACCTTTACCATTGGCCACTCGACGTGTTGAGGACACTACCAATAGTAGTGTCAAGGTCCAATTACCATCCCCCTTACTCCGCGAACCGTTCCTCCCCTCGTATGACCGTTGATCTCCGCGATCCTATCGTGGGAGTTTCCGCGGTTCCGGAGTCGCATGATCTTAACACCGAAGACGATTGGATGTCCGTAACTACATCCTCAACCTCGGCTGCTCGACCGCGAGGCTGATTGGATTTTCGATTGGGACAATCTTCCAATTTGTGCTTACTGCCACAAAACATGCACAGGTTGAATTTCCTGCGTCTCTCCTTCTCTTCCGGCTTGACGTGGCCATCCGGTCCGAGATGTTTTTGGTGCGGTTTCGGCTGTTGACTAGTCGAAGCAGTCGAAGATTGTCCGTTAAAATTTGTTCCGGTCGACTTGTTCTTGTTGAACCAAGGCTTCTTCCCTTGATTCTGTCCGGTAGTCTGCAGGTTATTCTTGCCTTTAGACTGAGTTGTTAGATAGCTAGCTCAGCTGTGTGTAGAACAACTGAGATATATTGGTATGTACCTGTTAGATAGCTAGCTAAGGAGTGAGTAAGTACCGGGAGTCTCGGTATGTATGTGCGGCTCACCTCAGCTGTGTGTAGAACAACTGAGGGAGTCGCTATCACTGCCTCTACCTACTGGGTATCTAAAACTGTATAGTATTTGTAATGGGACGCGGAAGTAAACTGGTGTGGCTTGTCTGTCTCTGATAGGTAATGGCAAAGCAGTACTTATCCCGCCTGATATGGACGTGACGTGCGGAGCATTTGTCCCTAACACCCCCCTGCTTCGCACGGTCCAGCTGCAGCCATTCGACCATCTTGCTGTGAAGCTGGCTGGGCAGTGATTTGGTAAAGACGTCGGCAACGTTGGTGTGGGATCGTATCTCCACCACGGTGACTTCTCCGTTAGCCACCTGTTCCCGGATATAGTGCTCCCGCATATCAATATGTTTGACTAGAGCGTGACGTTTCGAGTTCTCGGTCAGGGAGATTGAGCCGAAGTTATCCCCGTGTATCGTGGTAGGACCCTCGAGCGGGAGGTCGATTTCGGAAAGGAACGATCGTAGCCAGAGGGCCTGCTGTGCGGTTCGAGATAGGGCGATGTACTCCGCTTCTGTTGACGACAACGCGACTGTTGGTTGTCGCTTGGAGCTCCAGGACACTGGTGCCCCCGCCATGAAGAACACGTACCCGGAGGTGGACCTCCTAGTATCAAGGCATCCTGCGTGGTCTGAATCGGAATATCCTTTAGGCGTTATCCCAAGTCCTGGTCCCTGTTCTTCGCCGGGGGGTGGTGCCGAGTATGTAATCGAATAGTCGAGTGTCTCCAGTAGGTACCCGGCGAGCCACTCTACGCACTCCCAGTGGATGCGCCCCGGGTTCAGTTGGTATCGTGCTAGTAATCCCGCGGCGTGCGCGATATCTGGGCGTGTGCATGTCTGACACCAACATGCTGATCCCACAAACGCTCGGTACGGCTTCCCTGCCATGAACCGCCGCTCGTCCTCTGGGAGGGGGTTCGGGGCGTCTGTGATTTTCAGTCCGGGTGGAAGCGGTGTGTTTCGCCGTCGCACAGAGGATAATTTGAAATGTTTGAGCATTCGCAGTACGTACGCCCTCTGGGAAATAGTAATGGCCCGAGTGACGGGGTTCTGTCGAATTGTCATCCCAAGTAGTACTTGCGTCGTGACTTCGTTCGCTTCCCACCTCTTCCCCAAGTCGTCAATCGCCTTCGACCTGCCTGTCATCGTAGTCGACCCTCCGCAGACATCGTCCCCGTAGGTGCTGGTGAGCGTATATTCCTCGCCGGTCTTTCGGTATCGTATACATGGATCCGCCCGTGACGATATGTATCCGTCCTCCTTGTACCCCGCGGCAAGTGTCTCCTGCCAGTCATGGCTCCCCTGCATCGTCCCGTAGATTGACTTCTTGAGTTTGCAGACCTTATCCTCCTTGCCTGACTCTATGAAGCCGTCGGGCTGGCGCATGTAAACGTCGTGGGTGATTGGTGAGTTCAAGAAGGCCGCAGTGAAATCGACTTGGAACAGAAACATTTTGAGCGCGGCAATGATCGCTAGTACAATGCGTACGGATTCCATTCGTGCGACTGCCCCGTAGGTCTTGTCGTAGTCCAGCCCCTGGATTTGCGTAAACCCTTGTGCTACCCATCGTGCTTTTCGCTTCAAGACTTCACCTTCTGCACCGTATTTGATGGCGTAGGTCCAGCGGCCACCTGTAAGGTTAGCGTCCGGTGGGAGGTCTACCAAATCCCAGCAATCCTTTGCCCTCAGTGTCGAAAATTCTTTCGCCATGGGCGGGTTCCACAATTCGGGCGACTTGCTGGCTTGGCAGTAGTTGTCGGGGACCCACGCCTCGCCTTCTAGCGTTGCGAATGCCCATGGGTTGGATACGATCATGGCGAGCGCCATATTGGCAGGCGCATCGTCGTCTGTTCGCGTGGGTGTGGGGATTTCCACCGTTGGTCCTGGTGCATTCCGTTCTTTCAGGTCTCTAATACGCTCGCTGCGGCGGAGAACTTGGGGTTCTGCGGGCTCTTTCTGCCCGCGCTTACTGCTACCGGGGTCCAATTGATTTGGATAGCCGTCGTGTGACTGGTCTGTGGGTTCTCCTCGTGTGGGACCCGAGTTAATTGCCTCGTTTCCATCTTCTTCCTGCCCCTCAGGCTCCCTTGTCCGGTGTGGCCGTCCCTCTTCGAATACAACGTTTCGCGATTCTATCATTTTCTTGGACTCTGGGATCCATAACCTATAGCCTCTCCTGCCCATGTACCCAATGAGTTTTCCTTCAACGGCTTGCCTGGAGAGCTTGCCATTTGTGTGAATCGCGGGGAGGGTGGCCCACGCTCGACAGCCGAATGGCCGTAGGTGGGAGATGTCTTGTCGCTTTTGAAACCACCACTCATTCGGTACACGTTCCGGGAACCTTGCGGATGGCACGAAGTTGTCAGCGTATATGAAGGTGGCTGCGGCTTCTGCCCAAAACGATGGGGGAAGGCCAGAGTCTTCGAGGAACGTACGCACACCTTCCATGACCGTGCGGTTCCCCCTCTCTGCCATGCCATTCGCTGCGGAGGAGTATGGAGGGATCCTCTCGATCGTGATACCGTGGTCCGCGCAGTATGACTCTATGGAGGCGTTGTCGAGCTCCCCGCCGCCGTCAACACGAATCGTCCTGAGTCGTTTGCCGGTTTGCGCCTCGGCTTGCACCCTATACCTGTGGAGCTCCTTCAGAGACGTTTCCTTTGACTTGTCTGGTAGGAAGGCTGGTACCCTCCGCGATGATGCCCCATCAGAGAAGAGCATCATGTACGTTGCTCCTCCTAGGCTCCGCGTCCTGGCCGGGCCCCATAGGTCAATATGGACTCTCTCTAGGACGTCGGTCTCGTGAGTGACTCTCTCGTCGAATGGTCGGCGTTTCGCTTTCCCATACAGGCAATCTTCGCAGAGCCCCGACACCTTCTTGGACTTGATATCCAGCCCATCAACCTGCCCGCGGCTCTGCATCCGTAGGATCCTAGGGATGGCGACATGTGCGAGCCTCCGGTGCCAGGTGTGTAGATCTGCCGGTCTCTCGTGCGAGCGCGCTGACGCGACTAAGACCTTCATGGTCTCTACCTCGTACATCTTCGTACGGCCCTTCCCGACCATCACAGTCCTCCCGTCTGGCCTCTTTACCGTGAGTACTCCCTTACCCCATTCGCCCTTGAGTTGTTTCTGGTCCAGAGTGGATAATGATATCAGGTTATGGCCGAACTCAGGCGTATGTCTCACGTCGGTCAAAATGACGTGCGTGGGTCTACCTTCAACGCTGGTCGTGAATTTCACCTTCCCGATACCTCGGATGTTGAATCTCCCCTCAATCCCGGCTATGGCACTGTTACCGTGCTGTCCCTCCACTTTATCGTACTCAATGAAGTCTGATTGATCCACCCAGCAGTGCTCGCTGGCCCCTGAATCTATGAACGTCCGCACTCGTTCGTTCGAGAAGAGTGCGTATGTGGTTTCATTTGCGCAGGCGGTACAGTCGGTATGGTTAACTAGATACCAGCTATCTCCCCCTTCTCTGAGTGCCCCCTTTTCTCTGTCGTCGCTCTGACCCTCCCTTAGAACGGGATTATCAGCCCTGTCAGAAGGGTTGTCAGGTTTGGGGGCGCCCATCGGAGAGAGTAGGGCTGACGTACTAGGATCGCTAGCGCAGGAGGTGGTGTTCGCTGACAAGACGAACGTTTCGACTGGAGTTTGAGGCCCATAATTGGCGGTGGTTGCGGCCGCGGCGTTGATCTCAGCATTGTTCGCATTTGGGGTTTGTGGCCCCCTGGGGTCGTTCTGCTTATTGAACCGCCAGGTCCTCGGTCCTCTGCCCTCTGCCCCTCCGCCTTTGGCCCAACACTTTTGGATGGAGTGTCCGGTTTTGCCGCAGTTTGGGTTCGTACATGTTGGTCTGGTACCCTTGTCCGCGGGTATGGCGTTTGCCACGTACATCGCGAGGAGAGCTTTGATCTTCTTCTCTTCCTGCTCCCCTTCGTGACGTCTCTTCTCCTTCTGCAGCCAGATCGCTTGTAGGCGGACGAATGCATCCGTACTCGACGTCCCCGGCATGTGGCGGATGTCTGCATCCCACTCCTTTGGTAACGAAGCTAGCACTATCGCGCGGAACTGTTGATCAGATATCACCGCGCCGACGTTGCTCGCTTTCTTGAGTAGGTTGCGCATGGTTTTCTTGTGGTCCTCCATCGCTTCGTCGGGGTATGTGTATCGCTGATTTCGGAGGTTCGTTTCGTGTATGAGTAAGAGTTCCTCGTTTTTCTGTTCGAACTGACTGGTCAAATCGCTCCAGATTTGGGCTGCGGGTTTCGAATAGTCGACACCCAGTCCCGTGGGGTCCACCATGTTCGAAACAATGGTATTGACCGTGAATCGATCGCGGGCATACCACTCCTCAGGTGCGGGATTTTTAGAGTATGGGGGAGTGGGGGTAGTAGCGGTGGTGGAGTCTTTTGGTTTTGGCGTGGAACCGTCGAGGTATCCCGCGAAACCCTTAGATTCGATTGCGAGGGTGACCTCTCTTTTATATTGCCACCAGTTATCCTCCCCTTCGAGCATCATCTCGCTGGGGAATCGTGGTGCGTTCGGCATATTTGTAGACGACGACATCGTAGAAACTGGCGCTGGTTTGCTGTTTGGAAAATTTCTTTCTTCTCAGTCGCTCGTTAGATTCCGAGTCTCATAATCTGTTAGATAGCTAGCTCAGCTGTGTGTAGAACAACTGAGATATATTGGTATGTACCTGTTAGATAGCTAGCTAAGGAGTGAGTAAGTACCGGGAGTCTCGGTATGTATGTGCGGCTCACCTCAGCTGTGTGTAGAACAACTGAGGGAGTCGCTATCACTGCCTCTACCTACTGGGTATCTAAAACTGTATAGTATTTGTAATGGGACGCGGAAGTAAACTGGTGTGGCTTGTCTGTCTCTGATAGGTAATGGCAAAGCAGTACTTATCCCGCCTGATATGGACGTGACGTGCGGAGCATTTGTCCCTAACATGAGTGTCCGACGTGGTAGAAGATTGAGTAGAAGAGTTGTTTTGAGAACCCTTCTTGCCGAAATTCGAACCCTTACCGCCCGAACTCGACCCGGTCTGTCTCGAAGACTCCCGTTTCTTCTCTTCTTCCCTCCGCCAGTACCGGTTGTCGATTCGAAGAACCTCTGCGCGACATTCGGCGAGGTTTCGAGGCTCCGGAACTCGAGCCATTTCGTCCTTGATTCTGGACGCAAGTGCGTGCTGATAAGCCCACTTCAAGGAACTTGCGTTCCAATTGGTGAGAGCAGCGAGTGAATTGAATTGAATGTTGAATTTACGAACCAATTCATTCTCCTTCATTCTCAAGTTTCCCAACTTATCCTCAGCATCTCCTTGCGCGTCGTAAAGACCAAAATTGTCTTGTAACTCTTTCACTAGTGCTGTGAAAGAGCTCGTCCACATCGGGAGAGCGATCACATTTGGATCGAGGATATCCGGCTCGAACCATTCGCGAGCGGATCCACTCAGATAAGACAGAGCATAAGCTATCTTTTGTTGATCAGTGAAGTAGTTAGGGTGATCAAGAAAGACTAATGAAAGGGAAACGAGGAATGTTTTGAGCTTTCGAGGATCGGAACCATTGAATACGTCCGGTTCCTTTACTTTTGCTTTGCTCAATTCAGAAGGTTCTGGTCGTAAGTTAGCGATAGCATTACCTAACCCGTCGAGTGTTCCTCGGAAAGCTTGGAACGTTTGGAGAAACTCCCTTTCGGAAGCATTGTTGTTTGGTGGAAAAAATGGTCTCCGGGGACTATTCAAGCCTTTGGATCCTCCACCTGGTCCCCCTGGACCTCCCGGTCCTCCGGGACCACCACCGCCTGGTTCGCCTGGTCCTCCCGGTCCATCCGGTCCACCATCGCCAGGTAGTTCCGGATCAGCCGGCTCTTCATCGACTACTTCCTCACCATCTTGGTTCTCTCAATTATTATTACCCTCGAGATCCTCTCCTTCCTCATCTTCCGGTCCTTCCGGGATTTGAGGTCCTGTTGGCGTGTTACGGGATAAAATCTGTCCCATAATCGTAGCTGCCGTTGAAGACGGAGGTATGATGGTGTTCGATGATGTTGTAGCAATGTGAGTGTTTCTACGAGGTGTCCTGACTTGGACAGGCATTCCAGAGGCAGTGTAAAGAGTTTGGAATTCATAATCCATCGTTTCGGTCATTCCACCGATTGCAACTTCAGGTGCTACTTCAGTTGTTGGTAGTGATGCTGCAGTAGTGGGTCCGAAAACGTTGTTTCTTCTTCGACCTCCTAAGGCCGAAATGGATTCTGAATAAGGCGCGAAAGATTGCGCGTTGGCGACAAAAGGGTTTGGCTCTTCAGCCTGTGTCGGAACATCCGAGTTGTCGGTAGTACCGGTCAAAGTTCTTGGCCTGTTCCTACGGGCTTGACAAGTCATTGGAGGCGCCATGGATAGATGAGTATAGAAATGGATAGCGACGAATGCGAGTAGTAGTTTAAATATACTGTTAAGACTGTGCCGGTGAGGTTCCGTAGAGTCTTAGAGGGTATAGTGTGAATCGAAGTAATCCAAGAGTGATTGGAATGAATTGAGGTAATGGTTTATAACCAAAGTCTCAAGGGAAGTAATCGAGGATGATCGGTCAGCTCGATTGCAACGGAAGATGATAAAGATGAACTAGAACCTTGACACTACTTTTGGTAGTGCCCCCGCTTCGTCGTACGGTTCGGTGAATGTTCAGAGTGACGAGTAAGAGTATAAAGACGTCCGGATAACAATTGGTTATAATGCGAACGTTAGACGATTAGAAGACAGAGTTCCGGACGGAGTTCAGCAGCAATCTAAGTTGATATTTAAACTGAAGAACTATGTACAGGATACTACAGCTTATATACCTGTATTCCTAATTGTTAAATCTATAACAATAAGAGCTGTAAGTAAAAGACAATAACTAATATAATCCGACGTCATCAATATAAAATAAAAAGACAATAAAGTCGGAGTACTTAGCATTCGATAACCGAATGCCTCGTACGACTCGATCGAAGCAATCGGTCTCGGAAGTAAATATGAATGATACCAAGTCCATGTCCGAAGTCGGAAGCTCTATACAGAGGTCCGGAAGCACAACCGTAACAACATGTATGTAAATAAAAGAAAAGGAAAAGATAAAAGAAAAAGTATAATAAGATAGACAAAAAGAAATTGAAAAAGAGTCAGTTTGTAACATACGGAAGCCCGGAAGCATACCTGTAACAACAGTCACAGTGAATACTTATGTTGGGTTCTTTGACTATTGGCTTTTGTAGAAAAGAAAAGCAACCAGATGTGTTGTCCATCTAGTTGCATTCGTGACAAGGTAGGACTTCACTTGCTTGGTTTGCTCATTTTGAACATTGTTGAAGATTGCATGAACATGGCTATGGTTATTGATCTATCTAATAAGCATTTATTACTTGGGATCTATCTATCTATCTAAACCTACTCCCTACTCCCTATTTACTTACTTACTACTAATAACCGCCTCCTTCGTATCATCCCTAACCGACTTTAAAAACCTAGCAAGATCCGTCCCTCCTGTGCCTTTTAACCTCGATCTCAATCCCTCTCCTCCTCCTTCTGTAGCAGCATCTGCATTCACATTCACATTCGCATCATCAGCCGAAGTAACAGCAGCATTCGCATCAGCCGAAGCAGCAGCAGCACTCGAATTCGCAGCACTCGCAACCTTCGCACTCGCACTCGCAGCAGGCCCAATAATATACCTCGCCACAATCCCGAAATGCGCGTCTCTCAATTTCCTAAGCGCGCCCACGGCTTGGTTATACGCTTCGACTAACATCTTCTTTCCTTCCTCTTCCTCTTCTCCTTCTCCCTCCTGCCCCTCGTCATTCCCCTCCTTCTCCTCGTTCCCCTCCCCCTGGCCCCCCTCCCCCCCTCCCTCCTGCCCCTCCCCATTCCCCTCGTCGTTCCCCGCAACCAACCCCCTCAACGACCTCGTACTCTCCTTCAAATGAGCCAAAAACCTCCTATGATGCCTGGGCATATACGCCCTCATCTTCCTCAACACCTCTTCCTCACCCTCCGCGTGTCGGACGCCCAAGAAGATATCCAAGGCGTGGATGAGGGAGCTTTGACCTGCGGAGGGGCCGGAGAGGTGGGTTGGGAGTGGGTTTGGTGGAGCGTCAAGACCGATACCGTCGATACCTTGAAACACCCAAGGTCGTTGTGGATGAATGGAATCAAACCCTCTAAACCAAGGTCTGATTTGATTATAAAACACCTCCGGAACACACCCCTCCCTCATCCCCCTCAACTCCCTCTCCATCTCACCTATAACCTCCCCCAACTCGCCCAAATACCTCGTAATCCTCCTAACAGCAATCTCATCCCCCACGAACAACTCATCCAACATCGACTGCATCACCTCCAGCGCACGCACTCCGATGAGCTCGATCCTCGCCGACGTCAAGTAGAAATGCGATTCCGAAGGAGTCCCGGTGAACGAAGTCAATACCCTAAGATTCTCTTTACCCACCCCCTCTTCGGGGTGACCAACCCCCAATTATACAACACATCATCGGAATAGGTGAGAACAGGGGGTAATTGCAGCTCGTGGCTGATTTGGAGGAGGGGAAGGGTGAGGGGAGGAGGGATGGGGATGGATGGGGTGTGTAATGGGTAGGTGTGGATGTAGAAATGCAGGATCCAGGCTAACACGTGATGGCCTCGTCGAAGGAGTACTTCGGATTTGAGTAAAGGCGTTATTGAGAGTATCGGGAGCTGTAATAGAAGAAGGGATTAAGTAAGAGGGGGTTGACAAAGAGATGGTTGATAATACCTTCCTAACTCTCCCCCTCCACTCCTCACTCCTCCTCTCCGCATCCCCCCTCCCTCCACCCCCTCCCTCGCCTTGCGTATCAACAGCCAATTGCAATCTAGACTCACACGCCACTCGGAGCGTAGTTTCCCATTCGGCGTAGCGTTCGCCTTCTAATGAGGGAGGGAGGTGGGGTAGGGGCGGGTGCGGAGGCATGAATCCTGTTCGGGGGTCGACGTCGAAATCGTGTGCGGCGAGGGTTGTGGTGTCGACGATTGGGGGAGGGGGAGGGGCGTGGGCGTGGGATGGGGATGGGGTTGGGTTTGGGGTTGGGGGAGGGTTTGGGTTTGGGGTCCAGGATAGGGAGGAGGATGAGGGTCGGGGGAGGGAGAGAAAGTGCGAGCTAGGGAGGGTGGTGGAGATGTTATCGAGGTTGCTGTTGTCGTCGTTGTCGATGTTGCTGTCGTCGTCGTTGTCGTCGTCGACGAATTGCATCCCGGTTATCGAATAAGACGTTGCTGAGGATCCTACTTCCGATTCCAACCCTACTTCCGATTTCATTTTTTCTCTCTTAACCGTTCTTGAATCTTAACCGTCCGTCTAAGGCAACTGCGTTCTAGTTCTGGTTCTGGTTCTGGTTAAGTGCGGAGAGATCGGGTTATTCTGAAAAAACGGGTTGCTTATATATCACAGGAAAAAGAAAAAAAAACGAAAAACTTTGGTATTTGTATTTGTATTTGAAATACGTGAATCGTGAAAGGAATAAACACAATCAAACTCCCATCCCTGAATTCTCATACCTGAATTCTCAGCTATGGATTCTCAGCTATGGATTCTCATCCTTGAATTCTCAGCTATGGAGCTCGAAAAGGAAAAAATGAAAAGGGAAGAAGGAGGCTCTTCCGAACTCTTTGAATTCCGAAATTCGGGAATCCGGATCGTTATCGATTACTCGATTACTCGATCAGTGTTGGATTAGTAGTTGGATTAGATACGACTAGATTAATAATAGGCTAGATTAGACTACTCGACTAGATAAGACTAGACTAGATAAGATAACATCCCTCGATAACGATAACGATAACGATAAATCAACGGTTACACCTTCCGAATCGATTCCGCATCGTTCTGGACAATGTCTTTTTTCCTTCTTCGTTCGTTCGTTTGTTCGTTTGTTCGTTTGTTTCTTTCGTTTGTTTCTTCGTCTCTGTGTTTCTTCGTTGCTTTATTGGTTCCTTCGTTTCTTCGTTTCTTTCGTTCTTGGTTCCTTCGTTCGTTTCTTCGTTTCGTCTCTGTGTTTCTGTGTTTCTTCGTTTCGTTCCTGAACAACCAAATTCTCATTTCTTTCTCCGAATTCTAGGATTGAACGACCGAACGACCGAAGAACGACCAACCAATCACCCTTAACCCCAATTAATGTTAATGTTGGAATTCCTGGAATCTCACTCTGAGGTTGAAGTACTGGTAGGTAGTGTTAATAGTGTTAGTCGTGTTAATAGTGATGGTGGCAGTGGAGATGGCAGAGAGAAGTGAGATGTGTAGATTAGTAAATAGAAAGTGCTTATTATGTCCATGATATAGATGGTAGTAGTTGAATGTCTATACAAAAGTAAAGAAAAGGAAAAAAAGGTCAAGTCAAGTCCCTCCCCCTCCCCCTCCCCCTCTCCCCAATCCAAATAACAACCCAAACAACCGGCGTCATCACCGCACACACACATCCCAAGAGCGCAAACGTCCACCCTATCCCGAGCGCGTCCGGGCTGGCGATGAGGTTGATGACTGAGACGAGGATGGCGGCGAGGGTGCTCCGGAAGAGGTTGTTCTGTTGGGTGTTGGGTGGTGAGTGTTGTGTGTAAAGGAAGGAGGAAAGAAGGGGAGGAGAGAAGGGAAGAAAGGAAGAAGGAGGAAGAAGGGGAGGAGGAGGGGAGGAAAGAGGAAATAGAGAAAACTCACACAACCCGCAACCGAAGACGCCTGCTCCGGTACCAAATCAACAACAAAAGTCGCACAAGCATTCATCACAATCATAGCTGCACACCCCACTATAAACTGTAACACCAACGGAACAGCGATGTACACTCTCCGTTCAACGCACCACCCGTATCCTATGTTAGCCAAGATGAAGAAAATCATGTAGATTGGGATGAGTCGGAGACGGGCTTTGGCGATTGGGTAGTCTGAGGAGTTAGACCCAGAATTACACCTCCTTCCCCCCCTCTCCCCCTCCCTCTCCCACTCCCTCCCAACCCTCCCATACTCCCAATCCAACACCCACCCACCCACCAAACTCCCCACAAACATCCCCCACCCACACTCAAAAAACACAACCCCACCTGTGTTTCATTAACGAACAGGGTAGGGTAGGCGGGGGTGAATAAGGTGGATAGGGTGGTGGTGAGGGAGTAGTACACGGCGTTGATGGTGGCGTTGAAGAGGAGGATGAGGGATATGGAGGGGTTGAGGAGGATTGGGAAGGGGTTTTTGATGGTGAGGTGGAGGGGGGGTTTGCGGGGAGGGGGGGTGAGGGGGGTGAGGGGGGTGAGGGGGGTGAGGGGGGTGAGGGGGGTGAGGGGGGTGAGGGGGGAGTGGGGGGAGTGGGAGGGAGAGTTGGGGGAAGGGTTAGGGGGAAGACGACCAATCACACGGATAAGAGGACGGTGGGGGAATGAAGTCTGGATGCTTCCATTGCCTGCTATTGTTCTGAGAGTTTCTGGGAGGAACCTAATGAATAATAATGATGAATAATAATGAAGGATAAAGAAGAATGATGAAGGATAATTAGGAGGCTATGATGGGGATGGTCCATACATACATGATGATGAGCAGGAATGCGATTCCGGAAGATATAGAGAGGAAATAGAATATAGATCTGTTTAAGAGTGTGAGTGGTATACAACAACAACAACAACAACAACAACAACTAGAATAAGAACTAACCTCCATCCTAGCGTTGCAGATAATGCACCACCAATCACTGGTCCAATCGCAGGTGCGAGCTATTTCATAATCATCAAGCATTAATCATAATCATAATCATAATCATCAAGCATCAATCGTTAAAAATCGTTAATCGAAATCGTTAGTAATATTACTTGTTATGTGATATCATATCCTCACCAAAGGTCCACTCTGATACACCCCAAAAAACCACCCTCGTTCATGTCTTTCCGTAATATCCCCAATGACACCTGCACCTACAAGGGATTATTAGTACTTTAGTGCTTTAGTATCCCCACTTAATTTAGTGCTTTAGTATCCCCACAAACCTCCACCCCCACCCCCACAAATTCACCCCCTACTCACCAAGCGCAATCGTACTCGCCGACCCAGTAGACTGTAAACACCGAAGGAAAAGAAGGAGCCAGTAGTCTGTTGTGGGACAAAGAGCGAGTCCGAGGCAGGTAAGAGAGAGGATGAGGAGACATGAGGTGTATATGAGGCGTCTTCCGACCTGGGTGGGTGGGTGAGGGATGGGAGGGGTGAGGGATGGATGGGTGGATGGGGTGGGATGGGTGAGGGATGGGTGAGTAAGGAGTGATGGGTGGGTGAGTTGAGGAAGGATGGATGAGTAAGGAGGGACGTAGAACACATACATAATCAGCAAGTGTCCCAAAAAACATCGGGGCTGTTCACAAAAGGGAGTGAGATTCCAGTGAGTGGATATATAACACTCAAAAAGCCTTATAGCCTTACGCACATATTCCTTGGAATACCATGTACATCGTCACCTTGAAAACACGGTCAGTCAGTAAGAAATCAAGAAATGAATAAACAGATAAAGAAAGGAACAAAGAAACGAAGAAACAAAGAAACAAAGAAAAAAAGGAAAAAAGGAAAAAGAAAGCGAATCGGGATGAGTACGAGTACAGATACGAGGGTACGAGACTTCCAAACGAAACGAAACGAACGAAAAAACCCAAACCAAAACCTAAACGAAACAAAAACAAAACACGAAACAAAAACAAAAACTCAACTGTGAGGTTGATCAACTCCGTTGATTTGTGGAATGCGTTTGAGATGTTGGGTATGGCGGGGACTGGGAAAGAGAGGTGAAGATGAAGAGATGAAGAGGTGGTGAGGTGAATTAGGAGTGAAGAGGTGGTGAGATGAAGAGAGTGAGAGATGAAGAGAGTGAGAGTGGAGTGTGTTGGACTCACAGTAGACGTTCGTGGTTAGTGGGCTAGGAATGAGTGATGAGTGATGAGTGATAAGCAATGATCAACGAGCAATGAGCGATGAATAACGAGTAACGAGGATGGATAACGAGACCATGTAGCGAGTATGAATAAGGAGAATGGAATGAATGACGAGTGATGAGTGACGAGCAAAGAGTAACGAGCAACGAGCAAAGAGTAACGAGAATGAATGACGAGTAACGAGTAACCGAGATCAAGTAGCGAGTAGGGATAATGAGAATGGATAACGAATAACGAGATCAAGTAACAAGTAACAAATAACAGACCAAGTAACGAGACCAAGTAACGAATAACTCTCTTTCTCTCACTCACCTGAACAACCCAGAAAACGCGATCAAGAAGACGAGGAATGATTTTTCGCGGTTGGTGTAGATGCTGTATGGTTCTCGTTCTCGTTCTCGTTCTGGTTCTGGTTCTGGGGAAGGATTTGGATTTGGAGATGGGTCTTCTGGAGATGGATCTGGGGGAGAAGGAAGAGGATTCGGGGGAGAAGGAAGAGGATTTGGGGGAGAAGGAAGAGGAAGGGTGGGAGGAGGAGAAGGAGGAGAAGGAGGAGAATTTGGAGGTAAAGACGGCAAAGACGAGTTTAAGCTCGAGTTCATTCCGTCATTCATCGCGTTCAATGCTTTGATCCTTCAATCGTTTCTTCAAAGCTTCAACCTAGAATTAGAAGAAAGAACCTCGATTGTCGAACGAACGAACACATCGTCCAGAATCATGGGGGTTTAAGTACTAAATATGAATCGTTTCGGAAGTGGAACCGTTGATTATCGAGGGGATCTTATCTAATCTAGTCTAGTCTAATCCAATCTAATCTGCTCTCGAGTACTTAGTCTAATCTAGTCTAATCTAATAAATAATCTCGACCAGTAACTACTTACCACCTCAGAGTGAGAATTCAATGGATATTTTTCCCACCTCATCAACCAAGGCCCCTCACCATAACGCATTCACATCGCATCACTCTCTTTTAAATATCGTTCTTCTCTCGCACTTAGCTAAGGTTAAAGGGACAGGACGCAAAAGACTCGGAGAGAGAGATGTGGACGTGGCCGTCAAGTTGTCATCGATTCATCATCAACACCGCCCCCTTTCTTCTCTTCTCTATTGCAAATACAATTAATTGTATATTGCATGATATTGCACCTGCCACATTACTCAATCAACACATCGATATCCCCTTATCACCAAATCCCCCATGGCGCGCGTTGTGCCCATCGTCTTAGGCATCGTTTTTACCGGCCTTGCAGTCCTATATCAGATATACCTCCACCCATTATTCGAAGTCTTGGGTGTATTCCGCACCGTACAAACATTCGGTCTAAACGCTTCTCGTTGCAAGAGGTTTCCAGAGTTACAGGCATGCGAAAGTAAGTAATTAAAAGTTTTATCCTTCCAATTCACCTACATACTAGGCTAATCAGGTCTTTTGTGTTTTGTTTTTTGTTTTGTTTTTTTCTCTCAACTTAGAGATCGTGTTACACCAACCTTCGGGTGTTCTCTACCTAGCTTGTTCGACTCCCGAAAGCAGAATCGCGTGGACCCCTGCGATGGGTCAGCTCAATCCCCAAGGAAGGTCCACAGAAGATTATATCGCCACTTTCGATCCCTCCACTTCCAAAATCACCAAACTCCACCTCGAGAACTTTGTTAGCGATCAACCAATATCCGTACATGGCATGGACATCGTCCCATCTACCTCTCTCTCAAACCCAAACAACGCGCTCTATGTGTATCTAGTCAACCATCGCGCTCCCACGGGCTCCAATCCAGACTCGGATGCAAGAAACGTTGGCGCTGATTCGGTCATTGAGCTTTTCAACACTACGATATCGGGAGATCGATTGACGCATATCAAGACTTTTAGAGATCCTGTTATACTTACACCAAATGATGTCGCTGGACAAGGTGATGGGAGAGGGTTCTTTTTCACTAATGATCACAGTTCGAAGATTCCTCGTGTATGTATAATAAGTATAATTTCATATCTACTACATTCCCATTCAATCTTACTAAAATCCTCCTTTTTTTTTTTTTTTTTGGGTTCCTTGGTATCAGGCCCGAATAATCCAAAACGCATTCACCGCATCCACTTCTGTGGGGTACTGTCATTTGGACCGTGGTTGTAAGGTAGCCGCTTCTGGGTTACACGGCAATAACGGGATTGTCAAAGCTTTGAATGATACTGTATATGTTGCAAGCAATACAGGAGGGAAAATATCTATTTTCGAACGGCAGGGAGATGATTCTCTTTTATTAACAGACGTCGTGCCTATTGGTATGTACTATACTAATATACATCAAGTTGTTAGGCTTGAGCACTTACATATGGAAAAAAAGGTCAGGTCCTGGATAATCTCTCCCTAGACAACGAAGGAAATGTATGGGCTGCAGGTTTGTGAAAAAGTTTTGTTTTTCAAAATACTTTCTTTGTACCTCAACCAATCTGTATTTCTCAGCCTTTCCTAAAGCTCGAGATATCATCGAACATCTGAGCAAGAACCCACAACATATCTCGCCTGTTGCAGCTTTCAAGATTTCTTCTGTCAACGTAGACCGAAACGAGTCCTTCTATGGCGAAAAATATATCGTTGAAAAGGTCAGTCAATTCACGACTCATTCTCTAATCCATGACCCATCATGAGGGTGCTAATGACATCTCTCTCTCTCTTTCAATTGCTACACACATCAACCGCTTCTACATCCCAGGTATTCGAAGACAACGGGACAATCGTATCGGGTTCCACTTCCATCGCCTACGACTCCAAAAGAGGTCTACTATTCATGCATGGTGATTTATGCACAACGTTTCCCATTTCGAAATATGTACATCGAAACTGACAAAAGTATCACAGGAGTCGCAGCACAACATCTTGTTGTGTGTGCCCTCTGATCATGAGCCGTTTGGTATGAATATAGGCACTCGAACCGCACGCTCAGCCATTGTTCAACAATCAAGTCATCTTGAGTTTGTGGATCGTCAGATATTAGTTGTTGGAGTTGATGAAGCATCATACACATACAGCCAGTATCAGTATCTATGGCTCACACAGGAAATAGGGCTAGTGACAGATTAGTGATGTGTAGCGCTGGATATGAAGTCCTTGATGGTTTTGAGCGGTGATCATCTCTCTTAGTACATCTCCATGGGTAGATGCATCACCAGTTAAACAAATACATTACGCTCAAGCAGAAATTTCACCATTTGTTGTTATTTCGCAATGTTCAATAACATGTTTGATAGCAAAGAAGGAAGGAAGGAAGGAAGGAAGGAAGTGAAAATTTCGATTCCATGGGTCCGCTAAAATGCGGGTGGTCCTCCCCCACCCCAGGTCCTACCGTATCTGTTAGCAATCATTAGCATCACTGTCTCTTGATTTTCTTTTTTAGAACTCAGGTTTGTTTTCTTTTGTTCATCGGCAAATGCCAAAATGGTATTTTAGCCAAGGATAGATAGCGATGCAAGCAATAATCTCTTAAAGCGACTGGGGATCTCAACAGATTGCGAAATTCCCATTCCTCTTTGACCATGACTCAGCCTGGTACTACTCTTGGGAATACGTTGAGTCCACTGATTTGCAGCCTCATTCAAAATCGTGTTGGTCCTAATTCGAATAATATTTAACGTCTTCAAGGATTGGTGCGATGCTCATTGGAAGCATATTTTCAGCAGCGTGAGTCCAGCATTCGGTGGTCTTAGAGGGATTATGAACATATCACTATCATGGGTCAAGTCTCTATGGAGGTGAGGAGTGTGATATTTATTTCTAAGAGAGCCATACCAATAACTTAAATGCAATCAATTTACTTGACTTGCATGGCTTGCTTTTAGCTGCCTGTCTTCAGACATGGTACTATTATATGCATCAAAACGATCGATGGTCTTTGCGTTTATTGGTGCGACTCTAGTACTACCCTGTTTCCTTTTCCATCATTGATGCATATCTTGCAGGTTGCTGTTGTCATGCTCTGTGACACCGCTCAACAGGCTCTCATTATGCATATTGGTTATTTAAACTTACTTCAATGGCCAACCAACCAACTAACAACCCCCCCCCCCTTCGAAGTGTATACTTACCTCGTGACATACTTTGGGAATGTTCTACAGCTGCAAAACGTGGTATGGTGAGTAATGTTCAGTGAAGACCTTGGCGTATTGACTACTACATGCTACACAGGAGTGTGAAGGTGGGTGGATGTATTTACAAAGGAGGAGCACGTTGTACTCAAGCAATCATGTTACATGTACTACTAGGCGGGCGTTTTGCTCACTGTATACATTTCTACTGTCTTATGATCTACTGAAACTGATGTATCCTGCATTATAGAATCTCACAGCTGCACTTGTACAGGGGCAAGTACTAATGAAATTTGACCATTGATTGTTTACTCATATAGTATACCTTCATTAGCTTCCTGGTTTACAGAATCTGGAAATGTGAGTACAGTTTCGCTTCTTCTTGAGATGAAGAAGAAGCTTACTTTTACTGCCGCTAATTGAATTTGACAGTAAGCAACGGAAATAAATGGATTGTAACACCTGCGGTATGTTTAGTAGCTGAATCACAGTCGCTTAGCGCATTGAACAGGACCACCGACCAGCTTCTCCTGATGATGGCTGAAATAGGTATGTCACAAAATTATGGTTGCTCCTGATGTTCCTACAAGAACCACAATGTATGCTAACAACACCGAAAACTCAGTTTCTGTGTTTGGCAAGTGATTTGTCCTTCAAAATTGCAAAAACGAACAACTCGTAGTGATCACAAATTCTAGTGTTTGGTGTGTCTAGGTAAGTATATTCTGTAACGTCAATAAGCAGCTGCTCTAACAACCCTTTGTTCAAATTTAGTTTTGTTCATAACGGGACATTTATCGAAATAGAAACCACTTTGGAGGTGCGTTCCGTTTGCAATTTCCTTGACTCTGATAGCTTTGAACAAGTTGTAGGGTCTTAGTGTGACTTGCTTCATGCTCTCAGCAATAGTAGACACTTTTATATCTAGTCTTGCGATATTCCTTCTAAACACTTCAAGAACTGGCTTCCGAAGGTGCTTTTGAGAGGCTCTTTTATTGAATCAGTCTTCCATTTACAACTGACCCGGATAATTTAGATCAGATACAATCATTAACAGACTGGTCAGTAGAAGAAACTATCCACGCTGTGCGCTCTGGTTTTTTTTTTTTAATTGCGAGGATTAGATTGTTTGTGTGGTGAATACTGGTGCACTTTCAAGGTAAGGGTTGTACTATAATCAAAACTTTCCTTTCAGCCCTAAATTTTATATCAGCCTCGCCGCGATCGCTAGTAGCATTTTGGCAAGTCACTGTTCATTCCGATCTATCTTCGAGGAATGCTCAAAAAATGTCTTCACTGACAGATTCTTTCTGCGCACAGCACGCTCCTCTACCTCGGCATTTTCTTCTGTATAGGCAAACGTCAGGGCCAATTCAACCCCCTTCTCAGGATATGAGGAATCATCATCTGATTTACTTACTTTCCTAGTATACACCAATTCCCTTTTGGCAAATCTGAACATCCGAACGATCATACACAAGGAAGAAGCCCAGGGTATCTATGGCGACAATCTGTATAGTTGGCCAGTTCTACGGCAAACAAATACTAACTCCCTTTCTGTAAGCTTCGAAGCTCTGAATCATCGAATTATCGCGCCTTAGGTCTTATGTGTTTAATTTCCCAGAACTCGCCGACTGGGACGACACAAGACTCCATGCCAGCCTCAGTGATCGACCACTGTGAATAGAGCTGTTTGAAACTTGCATGTGGTCAAAGAAATAACATTATGCCCAGTTTACCTGCTTCTATTATTTATCTTCATACATACACAAAAGTGTTGGACTGATACGCCGTAGGTAGACAAACGAACTGTTACTTACAAACCCGGACCTCGTACGATACGGCTCCCGTACTTATACTTCCGCGCCCCCTATGCTTACTTAGTATATATATCTTACAGGGACGCTAGCTACCTCAGACGCTTGACTCCCATCGTCCCGCGTACTGAGTTTAGTATCTTATTACAGATACCGCGAGACCCCTTTTAGATATTCAACAAAAAGCTTGTTTGAGGCTTCGATAAGATACTTAGAGCGCAGGCGTATGTATCATCATCGAGCTTTTAATGCTAGCTAGTCCTTCCGGTCTCAGCTCACTGAACCAAAACCTTATATTTTCCCAAGTGCACAAAACGGAAAAGATCTTGAATAATAGATGAGTGAATGTTTAAGAGATCATGATAATTGGAATATAAAACGCATTATGTACAAGCATTGCAATAAATCATGCCAAAATAGCTGTAAAGGACAGCGACAAGACCATAAGTCATACAGGACTTGAAGGTACCTAGTATGCCGGTTCCACTGAGAGCCCGGACTATTTCTGTAAGCTTCAAAGCCCTGGATTATCGTGGATTGAATCTCATCGTTTCCCAAAGTCATTCAAGTATAGCCATCGCCGTCAATAGCTTGGCAATAGCTTGGCGGTTATTTGAAAGTCGATGGGTTGAGAACGATACACCCACGGAGGTCAGAGCTTTTTTATTGATAGGGCCTTTTTATTGATAGGATGTGGACGTGGACTTCCTTCGTCAGTTCTAGGTCAGATCTCCTCGAATCTCCCGTCAGTTTATCATGAGTTTCCTAAAATTGGAGCCTTGCATGCAGTGACAACGCCTCAGCACTTGTAGTTGTAAGCAAAGAAGCTTGACAACATTTTTCACACCTCAAGTGTTCATGCCATACTCCAAACTAGGATTGTTGGCAAGACGTAAGAAATGGCCTTTCTAAGAGCAGTTTCCAAAGCTAGTAGTGGTACAAAGTCACGGAGACAAGAAACTTATGAATATACTGGCCTTGAAGCAAAAGCAATCCTACGTGAAATTGCAAGACGTTCGCTGTAATGTGCAGTTGGGTGTTGCTGGTGTATCCAGGCCGTATAGATGGTCATTTATACAAGGAAGTCAAAGGCAGGCGTTTGACCGATCTAATCTCAAGAAGATAGAGTCGCCAAGCTATATGCCAAAGGTATGGTGAGGATAGTATATATTGTATGGGGTATGAGCGAGTTATGTAGGTAAAGGTGCGTAACAATGAGAGGATGCATGCTAGGGATACAGGGGTGTGAAATATATTAAAGAACAACAAGGCGCATGAGTTGTCACACGAAACAAAGAGCGGTTAGAATTGGAAGGGAGGCGTGAGCCGATCATAGATCGTCGTGAAATAAATGCAAGAAAGGAGTGGTGAATTGCGAATGTGTGTCTTGTCGTATAAATCAGGAAAAGACAGATGAGAGACGAACAGAATGGGTCCTTGACTGTTGAGATAGAGAGGAAGGATGTCCCGCACCGCAAGTTTGATACGAAGCTTCGTTGATGATTAACAGGCTTCCGCTGAAAGTGACTCTCGAGACAACTCCGTGTGTACAGTCACTACAATTCCATGACGTGCGTGTTCATCCCTATCCCTGTGAGACTGGGCCGCTGGATAAACGCTTGGAGGTGAAAATGGTCGGTTAAAAGCAAGTGCAGGAGGTGGCGGTGTCGGTAACTCCGAAGCAGTGAACGGCATCGACGTCGATGAATGTTGTGAAATCGACGCTGGTGCCGGAGATGTAGGCCGCGAGTCAATATACGCATCAGAAATAGATATATGGTCATCCTCTCGGTCGTGGTTATCGTTACCCTGCAGGGATATCATCGAAGGAGCTCTAATGTGCTCCAGGGTACCCACTATAATGTCCGGGAGTGATACGAACGAGGCAGATGTGGAAGAACCCCCTTCTTCTCTTTGTTTGGAGAGCGCGAATCCGGCAGCTTCGATATGTGCGGAATCAACATATGATGGGGGTGCCATAGTGGGGGTCGGAAGTCCGTAAGAGCTGGAAGAAGATGGTGAAGACGGAGCACTTCCCGGGTTCATATGAGAAAATGACTTGGGATAGCGACCGAGTTCGACGTCATCGTCATCAGGGAAATAAATGGTTGAGCGAGAATCTGCCTCTAAAATGCTCCTCCGCAACTTTTGTATCGAAGGATTCGTCGGGGTCACATAAACTGGAAGCGATTGCTTGTCATCTGATCTCAGTTTCAAGCTCTTGAGTCTGATCAACAAACGACGTGAGCATAAATCGCAGCGAGGTAATGAGGTGACGTACGCAGAAAGTGCACCCTTCCCCTTGCCACCATTCGTCCTTCCATTTGATGTGAAGTGGAAGCTGAAGCGTTTGGCAAAGAACCAAAACACCCTGCGGTAGTTCTTCATTGCTTCCTCAGCGAAACCGAAGAGGGCGAAGAATATTAACGCACAGGCCACCGGAAGCCACCGTGTTATCTGAACGGAGGTATACGTTCTGAAGTCGCTGCGCCATATGACAGCCGGTACTAGTTGAACAAAGCCAAAGTCATAGTGGGTATCGTCCCATGAGATCCATGGAGCCAAAGGCAAGCCCTTCAAGCTGATATAGATGGTGTAAATACCGATGGGAAGAGTACACATAATGTCAATCAGAGCAAGGAGCATTAACCGAAAATATCTGCTAGGATTGATCATGCCATTGGATGAAAGAAGTTGATTGAATTGAATTCGTCGCATGTAAAATGTTCGTAGAATAAGACCTGGGCGCATTGAAGAATTAGAGTGGTGACGGTAGAGAACGCAGAGATACATACTGGAGTAAATCAGAGATACAAGTCCGATAGCAATTGGCCATATGTAGTAAAGGAAGTATGCCGGGAGCGTGTTGTAAGTGACGCTGGTACAGCCATATTCCTCGAGGATGTCGAATCTATGACCTTGAACAACAATGTCTAGAACGTATATGAGTATGTGAAATCACTGAACATGCTCGAGAGCCACTTACGCAGAATAAGAAACAAGATTGGAATTCCGAGCGCGATTGATATGTCGGTATAGATCGCCCGTAATTTCTGGCGATCATTATGAGCATGGGAAGAAAACCATGTAGAGCGAACTCACATCATCGCGGGTGATTGAGACCGTCTGAGTGGAAGTAATTCGATAAAGACGTCTGCTGATGCACAGCGTGGAGGCTGGTATGCCAATACTCGCACCAAGGATTAGTTGACTAGCTGAAGACCCATCAGCGTCTTTTTGCTCTAGTTGGTTTTGCGACTCACTGATATCACACCAGACCGGTGCAATATTTAAGGCATTATCAGCCCAGATGATTGAGTTGATACCAGTAATGAGGCAAGCGAGCCCAGTCCAAATCATGAAGGCGCAGGTTCCGGAGTTCCATGCTTGGAGATGCCATGACAAAGGAATCGCACAAAGAATAAATCCCAGGAAAGCGAGGATGGAGAAAAGTGGAAAAGTAGGATCAGACGCAGGCATAGTCTGAGGCACTGAGGGAGCGGATGGCAGAAACCAATGGCCACTGCATCTTTTTCAAGTTGTCGGTCTTTGTTCCCTCAAAATGGAAAGCCTCATTGTTCGAGGACAATGAGGAATTTTTATGACTGTCATATCCCGATCATGCCGTGCCGGTAGTAGTGCCGACATTTGCCGAGCTGCGAGTTAGGTTGCACCTGTTTGGCTTTGTTATATTCAATTGGAACCTTCTCTCAGAGGGGCTCCCGTTCATTTCACCCTGCGCCCAAATACAAGTAAACCGCCCAGGAAGGGACCTGCAGACAATTAGGCAACAGGCAATATCTTCCACCATTTCGGCACGATTTCATACAAATCATTGTGGTGCATACTGGTGCCGAAATTTACAACCCCCTGTTATCATATTCACAGTACAATGTAATCTTTACTTCTTCAAGGAAACAAGGAACGAAAAGATGTAAACTGTCAGCAGTAGTGTCTAGAGGTTTCCATCAATGGGAATTGCACTCCAGTTGACCCCATTTCTTCAAGGGAAGTTTCCCCTACTCTCCCTCGACATTGGTGACACTACCCTCTATCTATGAGGAGGATCGGAAAGCAGCAGGCCCTCCATTGTTGAGAACAGCGTATGAAGTGGTCACAGTAATTTGAGTAGATATAAATACTTATCACTGTATGCAAATCCACGGTAGTAGTTGTTGTCTTACGGTGACTCTAGATAGAACCGAACAAATCAAGAGCGTTCCCTACTGTCTCTTGAGTGCGATTAATTTTCTCATGGTTGAAATGGTTAGCGGCAATGTCGATACTTGGTTGCTTGTAGACCCACTGAACGAGATGGCTCTCCCCGGCAGAATCAATGCATTCCCCACTTAAGCCACCCTCGCAGTAACAAGTCAGGTACGCTGGCTGATCCCAGTGGTCGCACGATCAGTTGCAGGTCCTGCTCCGATGGAGGCTCCGCGCTCAGCTGAGCGCGGCAGTATTCCAAAGTCAGAAATGCAGATGGTGGGGTAGCCTAATGAGAGCTCTTTGCAAGCTCGAAAATGCCGCTCACTCTGCTTGATCAACTAACCTCTTCACTGGCTACCATTACTTTGATATCTGCGGCCCCGTTGTGATGAATTCTTTTTCTGATTGAATGATAGTTAATGAATGACTATGAAGGTCGAAACGTAGTACTCGATCATGCACAATGGCAAACGATCCAACTACAATAATTCAAGCCAAAAGTTGTGTACGGCTACATAAGGGATACAACGATGGAATAAAAAAACTCAAGCTAAAGAGAGACAGGGTACAGCGGGAGACAAGGAAAGAACGAGGGCCGCCGGCAATGAATTTGATGGTCGGTTTCATAATGTAATGCTTGAATGCATGACGAGAGCGAGCACTGTTCAACAGTACAGCAGCAGCGAGGGTGATGAGGAGAGTGGGGGAACGGATTGCGTAACGTTGAAACGGTAAGTCAACGAAAACCGTGGCTGGACCTTTAGGAACACCTATGAGAATCGGTCTACGAACCAATAGGCATAAACACTACTGACCAGGGTTATGGCGTCAACTGAAGGGAATGCCTAGAGACTGGTGTGTCAGGCAACGACACAGAATCCAGTGTCTGCGACACCTTCTCCATCATGTTCGGAGTCGAGCGGTATCGCAGAAGGGGATTCCAAAACGGAGGGGTCTTTGATGAAAGCTTCCACTGGGCCGGCAGGGGCCACAGTAAAGAAGGAGGACATTGAGGCGAATGAGTCCATTAGATAGTAAGTGCGATGCGCAATGTTGTGCAAAGATAAGTTCAGGATAAGTTAAGCACGTCGGCTACGAAGCGGTGGTGTCGCAAGCAAAGCGTTGAACAGAGTGAGTGGTTCTTTGCAATGGTAACTTGAGTTGGGGGGCCATAATCGCTTCGAGGCAGAGGCTCTTATACGATTCCGACCATAACGCCAAAAACAGAAGACAATGCCAAATTCATGTCGGTTAACCCAAAATAGAAGTCCGAGCGCTTATTACTTGCTTTTTCTTATTGTTCAACCCACCTTTTTGTTCTCGTCCATTTTCCATTGTTCCCAGAGTACCCTCTCGTAACTGACATTGGTACATACCAGCTAATGCTTACGGCTCTGACTGGAAAACTGTGCGCGCTCCTTACCAAAGAGATGAAAGACCGATTGCTTACTTTGCTCGCTCTACAATTACAATCGGGGAAAGTTGAGCCCACTGAAGCATATCAGAAGCTTCCACATCTATCCGCTGGCCTGCCCATGGAAATGCTCTTCATCCGGGTAGACTTATTCCAACAAGAACGTGCAATGCTTTTTCCTTTACACTCGTTGGTTTCCAAGTTTGTGCGTATTTTAGACCACATGTCAAGACTTATGATTTTCATGAGCCTGGATTGACCTGCTCTTCATACCCTCCTTATCGCGCTCACAATCTATGCAGACTGAGCCTACTACTTGTCACAAAATTTCAGGATAAAAAACCTCAAATGATATCCCCAACCCAGACGTCAATGAGTCATTTCATGACGAACCGTTCTTGAACCATTTCGTGTTTCGAACGCCTCTCGAGCATACGTGGCGAATACGGTACCGTTGATTATAATCCTTGCCCGTGTCCCGGGCTTATCAAAACATTCGAATCTACTCAGAGCAATTTCTGAACGGGTAGGTAAAATGAGCATTATCGCTGGTTCTCCCATTCAGGGTAGCCAATGACGGTGTGCAACTTTGAGGGTCCGTTCAAGCTATCGATCACGACGGGATTGAAAATTGGAAACAGCTTCTTGTTAGCATGCTATTCATCAGAGAGCGTAAGTCACCTCGATGAATTTTCATAACATAAAGCACCCTGACATGAGATATTGAAGCATTTGATTACATATTTCCAGCTGGTATTATGATAAAGAACAAGTTTATCATAAGTATTTCGGCGCGACGTAATCTGGAAAACGCCCCAACGAATACTAAACTTCTGTCAAGCCTGGGGGGCTTCATAGGTCTAGGTGTGGGAGAGTATACTACGTCTCCCATATCGTCCGAGAAGAGCTGAAATGAATTTGTCACTAGGTCACCGCATTCCATAGGCAATCTTTGCAAGAACTTTGAAGTGCTTCATCTTAAGTCTAGCTTTGCTAGATTGCGATATCGGCCTTTCTCTACATAACAGCCAGAGCCAAGCTTAATGGCTCCTCCTTCATGCAGTTGGACAAAGGAAAGATCAACGCACACAAGTCAATGGCAGCTTCATTCGATGACCTGTACTTGAATTCCACAAGAGTTCATTTGGCTGACAGATTTACCAGTAGCATTAGACAGTGGCAGTGTTATAGGTGTTGAATCCAGACGTCGCCTTCAGAGCCAACCGATAATTGAGGCTGGACAAAGGCTTAGTGCGACATCATAGCAAGAAAAGGAGGTTCATACGAGACTATCATGGAATTGGAATACACCGTATGTACTTCACGATCGAAGTTTTGTTTAGTGAAAACAGACCAACAACTTTGGTAATCAATCCTTCAAACGAAAGGGTTACATCGATACTGTATAGTTTAACCAAAAAGTTGTGGCTGGCCATAATCAATTACTGTAAATATCTATTCGAAGGCACTAATTGCACAAGGGGCGTGAATCTCCATTTTCCCTCGACTATCGGAAACATCCTCACAAACCACAGCAAAGTTTGGATTAGATGAGTTATACGGAGTGATTTGCAGAAGCAAGAAAACCGACCATAAACTTGACCAGAGGCTCATCATTAGGAAATGTCGAAGAAGTCTGAAAAGTGATGATGCTGAAGAAATACTGGGTCGCGAGTAGATTCCTAATTTCCAGAGCACTGACTGTGGGGCTCAAGTCGCACATCGTCTCCAGAGCTTGCTTCTCGTCGAACGATTTAGGAAGTAATGTGAGCCATGATAGTGCCTTCATCATAGGCGGTAGGATATAGGATGAAGGTTTGAGTGCACAGAAAGGGAAATCGCACGGAACAGAAACAGAGCAAACGCAATGATGCACTGGTACATATGTACACCCTGAGGATAGATTTTAAATAGGAGAAATCGGAAAAGAATTGCACGTAGCAGTGCCAGTGCAGACTACTTTGCGCTCGACATTTCCTTGGGGTCCTAGAAGTAACGATAAACACCGATATTGATAGCAGATACTGGAGCCAAACAGCCATAGGAAGACACAGGATAATTCCGAATGGATTCCAGGCTTATTCGAAAGCCACTGATACTCCGTTGAGAGTTTGAACGATGGATGAGGTCAAGGGCCAACTTGACTCGGAGCCTCGTAGAACGCACATACTGATCAACTGATAACTCCGAAGTTTGGTTTGATTTGATTATGTGATTTCTCCAACCAGAAAGCTGGAAGCCCGGGCCCCGCCCGCAGTAGAATCACGAAGCACTGATTTCCCCGGAGAGGTCCACAACACTCGAGGGCGCATGTGTGCACATTGCACAACCTATATAATACGTGAACTGTTATATCAAGCCGTAGTCTTTCCGAACTGCGGTGTTCTTGGCACCTTTGAATCAACCGTTACTTCAGGAAACGACAAATGTCACTCATTACCGACCTAGCAAAGGTATCCGTCTAGACAGTTTTCTACATAGCAGAGTAATCCATTTTCCAGGTCGCAACTACGGATGCAACCAGACGTGAGGCTGAATATGACTTCATTATCGTGGGAGGAGGTAAGCATTCCGGTTCTTTACAGAGGTCATGCTATAACCCACTACTTTCAGGTACTGCTGGCTGCGTTTTAGCCTCGAGACTATCCGAGAATAAGGCCACGAGAGTTCTCTTAGTGGAAACAGGCGGCAGGTTTGCTTATTTTACACTCCGACTACGATTTACCAACACTATAGTTGATTGACAGCGGCAAGACCATACCATTTACTCAAACACCGGCAGCATATGCTCAACTGTTCAGGACGGAGCATGCATACCAGCTTTACACAGATCCTCAGGAAGGTTTAGGGGGGAAAACTAAGTTCTGGCCTCGTGGTACGTTACCGAGAATTAGCAATCTTGTAGGTGCTAATCATCTCCTATCAGGGAAGTTGCTAGGCGGATGTACGCATACACAACTCTCCGGTATCGAAATACTACGGGACTGATTCCCCAAACTCAGCCTCGTCCATCAATGCACAAATGTATGACTGCCTACATCCTTTCATTCATGAACCACTGTATGATTTACTTCTTGCAGTGCCCACTATGGATCTCCAGAGGACTACGATGAGTGGGCGACCATAACCAACGACAAAACATGGTCGTGGAATGAATTTGGCCGGCAAGTGATACTTCCGGGTCGGTTTGTTTCAAGAATTCCCATTGTTCTTCCAGCTATTTCCGCAAGTTCGAACGCGTTGTAGCGGATCCTGCTCACCCCCAAGTCGATAACTCGCTGCGAGGATCGGATGGGCCTACACGAGTGGGATACTTCAACTATAGCACCCGCTTTGGACAAGACTTTATCAAGTCGTCACAAGCTTTGGGTGTTCCATTCTGCGCAGACTTCGACAATGGAAAAGGAACATTAGGTGTGAATCGAGTGAGCAAATCCCGTTACTGGAAATTGTCTTCACTTACACCGTGTTATCTTTTAGTTGAGTGAGTTTTTCGCTTGAGTGCTCACGTAGTTCTGTTTTTACGTCTTTGTTAGTGACATACATCGATGAAAAGGCGACAAGAGTGTCCACAGAAACAGCTTATTTGACGTCTCAAGTACTTGCGAGAACCAATCTCAAGGTAGTCACTGGAGTGAAAGTGACGAAACTCGTACTGGATTCATCAACTGGTCGGCCGAAAGCTGTTGGAGTCCAGATGCAGAGCACCCAAGGCGGAACTACATACTATGCATTCACAACCAAAGACGTTATCTTAGCGTGAGTGATCTTTTTTGGCCCTTACTTCATAACCTTGACATCCTTGCAGTGCCGGAGCTATCCATACTCCTCATGTGCGATATTCCTCTTCACATAAAAGACGAAACCTGTTAGTAACTCCTACTACCGTTTACAGATCTTGATGCTCTCAGGTATTGGTCCTGCATCCCAACTTCGCCAACACAACATACCTGTCGTGAAAAATTTTGAACAAGTTGGCGCGCATCTGCAAGATCATCCTGTGTTCGATATCCACCTTAAAGACAAGCTGCAGCTTGCCCCTGTATTCCTCATGCCGAAAGGATTGACACAAAATTTCCGATACGTATTGGCAACCCTACAATATCTTCTCTTCCACACTGGCCCTCTAGCAATCAATGTAAGCACATCAATCCTTTTTTCTTTCAATGAAACAAACTGATTCGCCTCGTTTTAGTGGGGCGAGACAGCAGCCTTCATTCGAACTGATGATCCTAATCTCTTTCCACGCAAAGATTATCCAGACAAACTTCACGATACCACATCCGGTCCTGACAGCCCCGACATCGAAATCTTTTGTACTCCTTTGTCATACAAGGATCACGGTGGTTTCATCTTCGATGAATACACTGTTGCAACACACGTCGTCCTCCTGAGGTAATATTTCTCGAACTTGATGGCGGTGAGGGACTCAGCATTTCACAGACCATCGAGTGAAGGTTTCGTCTCTTTGAAGTCTTCGGACCCATGGACTGACCCTTCTGTCGATCCTAAGTAAGCACAGAAAATCCATATCGCGAATATTCTGTGCTGATCATTTGAACTAGGTATCTGCAAGTCAACCACGATGTTGAGAGGATACTGCGAGGAATCAGGTTCGCTCTCCAGATCCAGAAAACGGAACCGATGGCCTCGCACATCGACTTTGAGGACCCAACATTTGATGGCAAATTAAACGACTACAGCGATGATCGACTCAAGCAAGAAATTGCTGAACGACTTGAAACGCTCTACCATCCAATGGGTACCTGTCGTATGTCTGCTTCTGAAGATCAGGGCGTTGTGGACAGTGAACTCAAGGTGCATGGTGTCGATGGTCTGCGCATTTGCGATGCGTCTGTGTTTCCTTCCATGGTTTCTGGCATTGTGTAAGTCCCTTGTAATGGTTGAGTGTTTTGCAAGCCGAGTTCTGACAGATATTGCAGGCAGCAGCGGTAATAGCGACGGCGGAGAAATTGGCAGACGTCCTTCAAAGCCAATAAAGTGAGTGTAATTTGCTATGATGGTGATCTAAATATCTATTTATCAAATGCTGTAAATAAACATATGCACAGTGTGGTGCTGGGAACAGCTGTACTTATTCCGGACTTTTTTAGGCCAGATTGTTGTCTGAATTTGGGGGAGTTGTGAGAAATCGGAGACATTATAATTGCTCGCGACACAGTGCGCATTCGGTTGTAACTTGTGCGTACATACTCAAACAAGCGAATTAGCAAAACAAGGAAAGCTGTATAAAAGACACAGGATAGCGCTGTCCGCGCCTTGTAAAATTCACAGAGAAGACGCTTCTGAGTCCGGATGGTGAAGCAGCCATGGGGGAAATTTGAAGCAGAAAAAACGTATGACGGAACATTAAAGAAAACCTTTCGAAAAGTTGTGGCGTAAGTACTACATAGATAAAGGACAACCCAGTGACCCACCCTTTCGGGTCGCTCAATGTAGAGGGCTATCGAAGCTCTATTATGCTCTATTACAAAATGGCAAGTCTGAACTCTAATAAATCTATACAATCACGCATGTTTCATTTTTCTTCGACGAAGCAACCCAAAGTTCTCCTAACGGCTCCGAATTTCCTACAAACTGCGGTAGCCCACTCACGAATCCATTCCACCTTTCCTCTGAAAGTATGGGAGCCGTAGCATATTCAGCCGCCTCCAGATCATCCAAAAAGCGTTCCAGATCTGGAAGGACTTTGTCTGCGGCGGCACTTTCCAGATCATATTGCTCAGCACGGCTCATCAGCCCGTTCTCCACATACCATGAAGAGTCTAGCCTGATAGCACCCGCCTCGTAGAGTTCAACAAGGGGAGGATTGACCCCAAGGTCAACGGCAGCTTCGTACGCCATTCGGTGACCGATGAACTCCACGAGAGGACGGCAAAGTGGGAGTATCGCGTGGTTGAATTCCTCGCTTCGATGATTTCCGCTGAGTTTAGAAAAGCGATCTCTCGCTTCTTTCCAGAGCCCTTGTTCGTGCTTGTATAGCAGGCAGTCAGGATACTTGGGCTCCGGGAGACGGTACTTTCCTTGTAAGAGCTCAGATATAAGCCCTTTCGACCATAGGTAAGTAACATGCCTCTTGGATAGACTGGACGCCGACTTACTGATGCTGATAGTCAGAATATCGCCTTCCGCGATGCATACGCCTCTCATATCAGCCTAAAATATGGGTCAGCATGCTTTGCTCGTCCTTGCAGAAAGTCAAATACGGACGTGACCTCGCACGATCTGATTATAACCAAACAGACCTTGTGCACCGCACCTCTCCTCGAGGGCAAGCAAGGTTGACTGACAGTGTTGGAGTGCCGTTGCCTTAAATATCGTCGAGATACCGTGCCTAACAAACATATGAAGGTTCTGATTTCGGAACAGTGGTATAGCGACTTTCGATAAAGCTTGCAAAACGTGTATTTGTGCCAAGCCATGGAGAATAGGAAGTTGTTGTGTTCGGAAGCCGATAATGGGCATCTTACTGCCCTTTGCCGGCCCACTAACCATCCTTCTGAGACTGTATTTGCCGGCGATGTATACTCCAACGGATAAAAATGACACGGTGCCCAGTGATAGAGCAAGACCTCCGGTGGAAATTCTCCAAATACTTTTCAAGAAGTCTCCCCGTACATCGACCGACTCTTCAAGCGAGCCGATAACACTTCCAGGAGGCAATCGAACATGGTCAAAGGTGGTCATGCTATGATCGAGCGGTTTCGAGCCCGAACGTGGAGGGACCATCCTTTCACGGAAAATCCAGTTTTACGGTTACGCGCTGGCTAACGATAGGCTTCACTCACCTCGAACTAACTCCTTTACACATACCTTTCCCATCTGTTAGGGATACCAAGACTGGTCGGATTCCATAGAAATTTCCTTCGACTATGAGACGTGCAAAGACTACGCCTATAGTGGGCATCGCGGAAATCGTTGTGACAGGGGGCATATATCTGCCAACGCAAAAAATAAATATCGTTCATCTTCGAGTTTATGTTCATGAAATAGCACGACTAACTTTGCTGCACCTGGGTGGGGGGTGTTCAGGTCAAGCGAACCGTCAGGAAGAAGTGTTGCAGTTGTTTCGATTTGACGGGCATCGAGGCCATGCTCGACCTCCGTCAACATGAACTGCCCTCTGTATAAGAGCTCGTTCAATCAGTCAGTCATAGGAAATGCGCTTCAAAGGTCACTCACACTATTTCGAAATTTAGTAGCTTTTGAGTCAGTGCGGCAAGGTCTGGTCGAGTAGAGAGAAACGGCGCAAGCGTCCCAAGTGCCAGGTTGTAGTGTATAGTCAAGATCGTTGTAGTTGCTGCGTCTATCGAGGATACGGGATCAGCGTGTAGATCCCATAGCTTGTCACTCATATGAAGAATGTCATCCAAGGTGAATTCTGTAATTCCATCAATTGACGTAGAGGTAGGCAAACGAAAAGCTCAAACCATATGCGCGCGCAATGATACTTGCTCTGGCGTAAGACCGCTTGATGCTCTCTCTGACGGAGTACTGCTCTGTCATTCCATCGTCTCTGAAGAGAGGAAGCTGGAGAAACGGTTTTGACGGGAAGGTCTTTCCTTGAGTCATTGTCGATTGGGACATCGAAACTTTTTTCTAGCCTCATTTTAAATGAAGGACTATACCTAGGATTACAGCATTGTGTAAGTACATACTGGATACTTGTTAATCGGATAACGCTCACTTTCGTCTGTCAAAATGACAGAGCTCCTGAAGTCGCTTAGCCGTAAATGAAAACAAAAATTAAAGGACGGAATGTCGTTTTCTTTGGAGCTCAGTCAATAAATTCGAATTGGCGAAGGGATGTAAAAGCGGAGGAGAAAGATCTACGGTCACACAACAGGCTGTGTATGTCGGTGTGCTGAGATTTGGCTGACGATCGAGGCGAACTCATGATATCAACATTTTTTTAGTCGACGGAGTACTTCCTTTTTAGGAATAAACCTTTGATAAGATATAAGCTATGAAAAGTCTATATCACAAAATTTGAATCACCTTGAGTGAGATTCTTCTGCTATCTCGATTTCTGAGCCAGTGGTGAGCGGTGGGATGTGGTGGGGTCGAAGTAGGCCGCCTGTTACGAGCTGTTACGCTGACTTCATTAATTCAGGCTGGATTTCGAAAGAGCAGAGATCGAAAAGCGGACTCCCAAATTTCGAACCTTGAAGGCAAGTCATGATTCGACCTAACTGAACGATGGTGTTGATGATCAACAATTCTTCTGTCTAATCTACGCAGATGTTTGCCTTAGAATCTCGGGATGAGAACATTTCCGAATTTTGACATGCATCATGGCCCTGCGAGCACTGTGAGGCGAGATGCAGTCACTAAGAGTCACTAGCACCTCCTGTAGCACTTTCAATGGTGCTACTCGCCGAGGAAGACGTTATCCTATCTCCTTATGGCCCGCGTAGATAGGGATAAAATATTGGCAAGTGGGCGCTTAGAGAAGTTTGCAGCTTTCTCACACCCATGTCTCTCTTTCACCTCCACCCTTCAACTCGTCCTTTATTTACTTATCTATGGAACTACATTGTGTGGCTCCTTGAACTTATGCTTACTCTGGGTCCAGAGTACTTAGTTTTGTGGTTCTGATTCTTGTTCGTCTCAAATGTAAGGACTCACAACAAGGTCAGCAGTGCGGTGTGAGGAGTGGAAAAAGAGACGGAAGATTTGGGCTATATGACCTGTGTTAAGACTTCTCCTGGAAGCTCTTGAGACTACAAACTGAGGATCGTGTTAATAGACTTCCAAGAGATAGTGGAGAAATCGATGTGACTACTTTCAAGAGTTGAGGATCATTTTGGGAGAGAGGGGAGTCGTTACAAAAGTAAACAAGAGCGAGACAGCATAGCTCTACATCGCAATAGTTAAACATCCAGAGTTTTCCAATAATTAGTACTATGAAATATGTACAGCTCTCCATAGAGCCATTATTATACACCATGTCATGTATATATGTACAAGAAAAGGTAGCACTGGCGACACCCTACGAAGTTGATACTATCACTGTCTGGGTGATTGTAGGCATTTCGGGGTATTCCTTATGGTCCTGTGAAAGTTGAAATCAACAATCCGAAAACTCGACAAGCAGCAGGACATGCAGAGGAAGCTGAAGGGAAAGCTAACCTCTATTTGGAAGGGTGTAAGCGCGAATGATCTCTCAGACGCGTCTTCAAATCTGGTAGTTCTAAATTCGATCCCGTTGGTCATGATGCTAGAGGCTCTTGCAGTCGTTCTGTTTGCGGCGTGTTTCTTCCATAGACTTTTCCGAGCATTCAGCCTGAAAAGTACAAGTGCATCAATAATCAGAACACTCAGCGAGATCTGGAGCTGAACTGAACGACTGACATGCAGACTATTTAAGCCAAGTATATCCCCCGTTAGTATTGAGTAGCAGTACTTTTGAATCCAAGCACTCACAGAAAGTATTTGCATACAGCTTAGTGACGTTGATGTGGAATGCCAACCTTTTCACGATGGGGAAGGTCATTTAATTCAGCAATACAGAGCTAAAGCAAACTGACCAGTATAGATTATTGGGAGCAGCGTAGAAAGTGATCAAAAGAAGTGTCTGAATCAGCGTTACCACCCCCCCTCGTTCAACGATATACTGAATCAGGTTTTTAATTAGATTGTCAGTTCTACAAATTTAAAGTCAGTTGAGTTCCATAGGTCACCGTGACGAATCCGGCTAGTAACTCACTGTCTGATACCGGTCTTCGCATTCGAAAGGAATGTACACATCGCAATCGTTGCCATGATATCGGTCACAGCTCCAAACCCTTTGGCAAGACCGAAAAAGATCTGAAAGCACAGAACAAATTTTCATCAGAGATATGATCGGAACCGACAAACGTTTAACCGTACTGCAAAATCCTTGTTACGATCTGCGAGAACGCCATATGCAAACACATACATCGTGGCAACGCAGCCTGTAGCATGGGAAGACCACAATAATCACAGGGTGTTCGGCTCAGTGGAACCATATGTTAGTGGGGATTGACGGAGCTTACCTATACCTCCGACTGCCGATAATGGAGCAAGCATGGAGTTAGAGCCATTGCCCAAGTCTGCGAAAGTTTTGTAATGTTTACACACCAAATGTAAGAATAGCAAATAGGGTCTAGCAGTAGGGTCCGCTCAGCATCGAAAATTGTGTCGAAACACAGGCTACTGGCTCACCAGAACCCCGATTACAGTCCAGGCTAGGACACCGACCCGTCTCACTAACACACACAATGCAATGATTCGGGTGTACAGACTTAGATGGGAGTAGAAAAGAATCGCCTTACCTGAGTAGATTTGATAGACAAAGTACATCTGAGAACTAGCGAAGTTGTGAGCAAACTGACGAAGTGTTTCTCGACAGTGAGCACTTACATGAAGGTTAAGATCCCCGATATTAAGCACTCGGCAGACAGCTCACTGTAAGATGAATTATACGTAAGACATCGAGCTGATATTCGGGTTGGAGAAAATAATTACGGAGTGATGAATTGCAACGGTGCAAGAGACCCAAAGTGAGGAATCAAGTAGTAGTACAGTGATTGCGCCACAAGGGCTGAAGAAATGAGGTCCAGTATCCTGCGTAATGACGTGCGTTAAGACAAGAAGATCTTCAAAGACAGAAGCCAAACGTACAGCATGGTCGCTGCCTGCGCCCATGAATTATCTAGTCAACATGGAGTTTGAGCCAAGAACCTGAAGGACGCACGATAACCTGAACGCTCATTCTATCAGTAGGATGAGGAAAGTACATATACGCTTGCACAATCGTGATGCCACCTAAGCTTGAGATGATTTGAATCACATTCAGCTCTGGAGCAAAATTCGATGGAGCTCATCTGGCTCACAATAACGAAACGAAGAAACCTGAGTAAGGGAGAAATAGCTTAGCATAATACATTACTGCGAGTACAATCGACGTAACTCACCCCAGAAAAACGGTGCAAAAATCGCAGACATGTCAATCCCAGAGGCTGAAGTATCGGGATTCGCAGCCATTTTGAAAGTCGAAGGGAGTGGATCAGGCTTCTTCACACTGAGGATGGGCAGAGATAAACACAGGGAAAAGAAACAGAACACTCGGTGTATGTCACGTCCGTATATACCCTATAATTGATCAAGCTCAAGTATCACACACATGTATTCGCCCTATTTCTGTTCATCAATAATCGCATGCCATCAATTCCAGACACCGGTGCGGGAAGAATGGAAGGAAGAAGACATTCAGACATTACCTTGTTAATAATGAGCACCGCGTAGAGGACCGCCTGATGTATATAAGGATCGGTCCATCATTCTCAATCACCGTGTGTGGAACGGTACTGCGGCTACAGAGACTGGCAGAGCCAGAGTCTACCGGTAAGCATATAGACATCTGAAAGATATTTCTCCGATTCCGAATTGCACGTACATACGGAATAGTGGTAACAGCGTTGATAGCCTGTCGAGTTTTCGGGCCCGGTAGCTGAGGCCTCTATTCACCAATGATACGGTATTATTTCCTACGAATAAATTAAGCGCAACAATGATACGTGTTAATAGGTAGGTCTCGAGTGTCTTGCTAGGAGTCGAAGGCCTCCATTGACTAGAGATCGCTCGGAGAAACAGGGACTCGTGCATCAAGCCGGGGACAATGGCGGTACGTACCTGTCGGGTTTCAGTGAATGACATGCACTTGTGCGTGAAGGTTCATAGCCATACCACTACTCAAAATGGTGTGTTTCCTCGTCCTTCAAGTCTCTTTTGCGCAGGTTGTTACTACTGGACGATCTTGAAAATCGGACCGCCCGGAAAATCAATCTCGTCCCGAACGATTGCAGCGAGCAATCTCCCAAAGGCAGAATATTTACCTCTTGGCACTGAGTTAAGGTAGTCAAGCGATGTGTAGGTATTCCCGTATCGAGCTCTGAAAAGCGCTTTGGATTGAAAGGCTATGAAGGTTGAGATTATGATCTCCGATCAATTTGATTTTCTGATTCGTAGTATTTACTTCGGAATACATTCAAACCTACAAATAGAGAGACAGCTAGAGTAGTAGTACAACATGAACAGCATACACGAACATTCTTCTCTTCTTGAAATTTATTAGCAGCAACAGTTATACATAGCGTACCAGCATCGAAGTCGCAAGGACTCCAAGGACAACACCCGTCAAGAATTTCGAGTCCAAAATGCCGTTCGTCCCAAGCAAATTGGCCAGTGAGCCAGTTCCACGAGAAGTGGCCATCGATTTATCGTCAGAAGTGTATGAAAAGACACCTGTCTTGAAAGGGTTGATTGCTGCATTAAATGTCTTGCTATCCAAGCCCGGTATTCCGTCGATACTTCTGGCATTATTCTCTTTCCAATACGAATACAGGCCTTTCGAAGAGACTTCGTTATATTCTTCGAGAAATTCATTGTCTGTAGATTCCTTTTTCTGGGCCCATTGTAACAGCTGATTTCGATGGGACTTGAATTCATAAAACGGGATAGCGTATCCGCAAGACTGATAAGAAGTGAGAAGGTGGTAATTCGTGAATAATAAAAAGCCAAAAATTACCGTCCCAACTTTGTGCACATCCACAACGATGACAGCACGCGACCCGGGAAGGCGGTTTTTCGGGATGAACTCATTATATTCAGGCGTCCCGTACTCGTGGACAGTGCCTATAACGAAGAAGGTTAGACGGATTCAAAATTTATGGAGATACCTATTATGCACCTGTACCGAAAAGTCTACAGATCCTGGGCGGACCTCCAAAAGCATGAAAAAGGACTGTGATTCTTCCATTTCCGGGCTCTTTAAGATGGGATATTGTTTCGACACCTAAAGGTTGACCAGATTTGTACAAAGCCCAAAGGTACCTTGGACTTTGGCGAGAGTGCACGCACCGCTTCCGCTCATATCTTCGTACCAAACCTTCTGCGGATTAACGATATGGAATGTTCCTCTGGTACATTTTGGAGAGAGATTAACGTGCCCGGATCCACTCAAAGGAGCTGTGGCTGTCCAGAACATTTGCTGTTGCTCGAGCCATGTAATGAGAAAGTTGGGAATTTCATCGAAGAATTGACCCATGGTTAGACAGACGAAAGTTCAGAACGTTCAAGAAGTTGGATAGAGACGATGACTCAGAAAAGAACAAGTCGCGGATTACATACCCGAACTCCTCGGATGCGGACCGAATCTTTTACATCACAGCACTAAGTAGTAGCTGTATCAACACTTTAACACAGTAAATAATCTGAAATACAATGTGGCAAGGACAAGTCCCATGATAGTGCCCGCAAGAAAACGCAGATCCAGTATTTTTGACAGGTCATTTGAGCCATCCATTCCGAGTCTTTTCGCTAAGCTAGTCGAAAGCCGTCCAATATGCGACCTTTCTTTCACGATGATGTTGCAAGCCCGAGGTGTTTCGTGTGCAACGGTCAAGCCTATAAGACCATCTATACTACTTGAGTTATGGGATAAGAAGTAATGCCGCAAGCCTTTTTGAGGGAAAGAATCAATGTCGGCCGGCTTGACCGTGTCCTCTTGTTGTTGTTGCGCAGCAAGATCTGCTTGCTCAAAACGTGAGGCAACGTTGTAATAGGTATCGCGATGACCTTTGAATTCGAAAAAAGGTACTCCATATCCACAGGACTGGAGAACCAGTTCAAATGATAGATCAAGCAGTAAACACGGACCAGTAGATTTCAAACTCACAGTTCCCACTTTCTCTACGTCAATTATGATCACTGCTCGGGAACCAGGCTTTCGCAAGTCAGGCGGAAGCAGCTCATTGTATTCAGGTGTGCCGAACTCATGTACAAAACCTGTGGGAACATGAGTGCAAATTAAGTCACCAGTTATTTCTCTTTATCACCTTTGCCAAAAAGTCGTGCAATTCTCGGCGGACCTTCGAAGGCATTGAAAAGCACGGTAATACGACCATTCTCGCGTAGATGGGATATGGTTTCCACACCTATGAGTTGGCAAGAAGGAAAGTTCTCAACACCAGTGTAAATCAATGAAGTAAGACGAACCGCTTCCTGTCAAGTCCTCATACCATACTCTCTTCGAGTCAATGATATGAAAGGTACCCTTCAGACCCTTCGTAGAGACGTTGACATGACCATTTGCACTGAGTGGACTCGTCGCAACCCAGAAAACCTCTTGCTTCTGTATCCAAGAAATGAGAAACGAAGGTATCTCGTCGTGGAAATTTCCCATCGCCGAGGTATTTTGAGTAGAGTAGATGGTGGTTACAAAGGAAAGGCCAGCTGTTAAACATTGAGACTTGACAGTTCGGAACAGCCGAGCTTCATATTGGGTTTTTCCGCGCACAGATCCCCATCCTTAACCAGTGTAATCAGGAAATATTACCTGGGTAGCTAGCTTGTCGTAAAAAAGGTGAATAAAGTCACTGCGCTCGACAAATGCGTCGTAAACGTGGAAGAGATGCCAATGATTCTACAATAGGCGCCCAATTCTTTCGAATAATGGCTCCCGCCTACCGCAAGCTGGGTTTACGCCACTGTCGTTTATAGAACATGTGGCTGATTCCAAGTCACCAAAGTCACTAAGTAGCGCATACTGGCAGTTTGGATTCAATCCAATCACCTATCCCGGTTTCCAAGGCTTTCAAGAAGCTTGATATGGCTTCCATTTTGTGAGCGCAGCAACACGAGTGTGTATATACCACACGTAAGTGAAATCCTAATCGATTCGGCGAGTATAAATTCACCTCACGATGTAATCAAGTTGGGGTCTTTGTTTCTGAGCACCAGCATCTTCCTTTTCAACGATGTCGCAACCATTATACTGGCCTGGTAGATACTATTTCTATGGTATAGGGAACACTCCAACAATTTCTCTGACGCGGGATCTATCGCCTCGAACTCCAGCGAATATTCTCTTACTTGGCTGCGGCGACCCTCGAAATGTACTTTTCACTGTGTACAACGAAGATTACCGTAGCGGTGCGCTCCTCATGATGTAACTCATGTATAACACTTCATGTGCAACTGACTTGATTCTACAGAACGGCATCTGGATATTACATGTAGCGATATAGATCCTGGGATCATCGGTGTGTGTCGCATTTTTATTTGGGATCATTAATAATGGTGGTCCAGCTAGGAACATTTTTCTTGTAACAATGATAATCGACAAGATTCCTTCTTCGACGATGTGGAATATCTTCTTCGATCTGAAGATTGACCGTGACACACATTCTACACTCTTGACCCACTGTAACAAGCTTTGCAAATTTTCGAACAGCCAGAATGACTGGGAAAGTTCCGCTTATGGCTCGCTCATCAAATTCTCAACGATTCATACTCTGAAGGAAGCCCGGCGTCATTGGCAACTCTATGTTGAGATGGAAAGTCTTCCCTCGGATAGGCAAAAAGCCATTCGTGATGCTTTTACAGCGCAAAGTCAAGAGGCTGTACAGAAAACGGGGGGCACTACCTTCTCCTCTGCACGAGCAGCTGGGCCTCTCATGCGTCAGGCTATCTCTGTCTACTCTGAACATATGAAACACTATGCTGCCACTGGGATCTCTTCTATTGACCCTAGTATCCTATATTCAGCGACTTTCCTTAATCCCACATTTTCCTACTGCTTTGTGGGTGAAGGGTGTAACGTCCATTATGCAACTTCACCACTCACGCCGTTTCACTCCGCTGCGCTCTTTGGAAATGCTAAACGCACTTTGGGCATGAAAGACGTAGTGCTAGCAGCTCAAAAGCAGTTCGGAGAATGGTGTGATGGTTCTCATGACCGCATCACTTCTCAACCTTCGAGGGTCACATTGCGCTTCGCTGTTGCAGAGGCCACTGCTATCTGCCAAGCCTTTCTGAATCTGAACGAACACCATCGCTTTCAGACCGAGATCCCTATTTCGCAATGGAAATCCACGAGGATTACTTTTGACTCTACGCAATACGGGTCCTTGTCGAACCCTGCGCCTTCATCCTTCGATGTGATTGACACTTCCAATTTAGTCGACCACATTGGCCTCCTAAATATTCTTGTTTCCACTATTCCATTGCGCTCACCGGGAGGTGTAATCTACACTGAATCTCTATTGTACAAAGGAGATGACGCGACCAAGGAGTTTGCTGAACAGCTTTTTGCTGACTTGGGAACAGTATCTCTGATTTTAGGAGTAGTGCCTATCGATTACCTTTCAGGCTTTTTCTCTCGATCCAACACGCACGAGATCATGATTCACTCCCTGATTCCTGACGGAGGTCAGTTTCACCAAGTCACGACTTGGAAGTCACCAACGTCTGCAGACGCTATCAATGGTGCTCGGCCCTCCGTCGTTTTTGATAATATGCAGCTGGGAACGTTTTTCTGGGACATGTATCACTGCATGTTCGAAGAAGAGGACGCAATGAACTACTGGGCTAAACACGGAGCAAACATGAAAGCAATTGCGAAATCATCAATCATTCATTATAATCGCGAAAGTTTTGTTCTGTTCTTGAGGTTAGCTCGGTCTAATCTTGGTCTGTCGGTTGAAGATTGGGAATCCGTTATGGAAAGGTTTCTGGATCTCCAGGAAGGCGACACTACTATGCCTATGGATACTGTGAACCGACAGGACTTTCATTCGTACTTATACAGATATGGTGTATACTCTGTTCCCACATATCGTAGCTCTCTACGTCGAGTCGGGAGGTTCAGCGAATGGTCCTCAGTTTCTCAAATAGTGCGCGTCGTACTTACTGTCCCACGATCAGTGCTAGAAGATGTCTTTGAAGGTTCGGATATCGGCACTCCGGTTCTTCAATGCACTGTATCAGGATCTTGGTCCATGAATGCATTTTCTGCAGTACACGCTGTGTTCGGTCGAGTTTCTACTTTGGGCACCAAAGCGGCTCCTCGAATCTCGTTTGAGGAAGACAAAGATGGTTGGAAGGGCAGGTCACCCCTTGTGGTTTCTTTCTCGATGCCCACGCAGTTGCTAGTCAATATTGAACCTCAAGCTAAACTCAAGGTCAATCTCTCTATCAGATCCACAGCAGCTACTACCCTGGTATTTGCGCGCAAGCTTGGCCTAAACCTCAATGTGTTCAGTGCTGACTTGTTAGACGAGGCTCAGGTTCAGGTTCTGCCGGAACCTTTGCATCCTTCTACACTTTTCACTGATATATACTCGAATATGCCTCAATTAATCGGACCCTGCAAGCCGGTAGTTGTCAGCCTCAATGAAGAATGTGAAATAGTCAGTTGGTTGTCTGCTCGAATTGAAGTGCAAGACCTCAACGTCGTTCGTTCGTTCGGCTCACTTGGTGCCATACCTGAAGTGAAGCAACTTTCGCCATGCGTCGTCCGTGTCATTGTGTCCGGAGTCTTACAGGACATTGTTTTCCCTTATCCTGTTCGAGGGAAGGATCATCGACTACGGCTAGCTCGCAAGTCGTTGTACATTGAGGTGCGATACATCGATAGCGTTACAAAAGAGACATGTTCTGAACTTTTCATATCACCAGGTCCTCGTCCCTCCCTCGGGCCCCTCAAAATCGGGAGGCCTATCACCTCGACCTTTCTTGACCGTTCAGTGTTCTCATCAATGCCCAGAGATCCACGCATGGAATGTACACTATGTCAATCTTTCGCGTCTACCGCTGATTGACTGTTCGCGCCCGAAAGAGCTGTACGAGTGGCTCAATCCCCACATCGGATCTATGATGTCTGCGAGGGAGCGCAAGCAGCGGAAGAAACATGAAAAAGATGATCTCATGTTCGTCAAAGATACCCTGCATGCCATCATGGTGCGGACTAGCGGTATACAAGGAGTGAAAGCTCGACGTCTGTTTTCTCTTATGGATAAGGCAACGCACAACTCTGATACATTATTGTTTGTTAATGGCCTGCGCTATGACCAAAGTGCACACACAGTTGTCTGTGATGCCTTTATCCTTCCCCTGACTGAAGCTATACTGGAAAGACATGGACGTCCATTTTCAAAACTGGTCAACTCTAGTGAATTAGAGCATGTACAACTCATGGAGGGAGAGGTTGCATCTTGGAAGCATTTGATTCCGGTATTTGTCGAACGATGCCGTATGTCTTGGTCCCATGGAGAAAACTGCGAGTACAAGGTTTCAGGCAGAATTCCACTTACCGAGGAGATCGAACACAATCCTCTCTGTAGTTGTGGTGAAGGCAAGGACGTAGAAGAGATGTTAGGTGTTCCACTGTGGCAACCATTTGCACGCTACGTGACTCGGATCGCTTTGTCGCCGCTCTTTGCTGTGTCCTATCTTGAGCCTATTGGAAGAGATATTAACTCTCGCAGGTGTTGGCTTTGTAGATGCAAAGGAAAACCCAGATTGAAAGAATGTAGTAGATGTCGGAAGGTTAGATATTGTAGCCCTGAATGTCAGAAAAAGGATTGGGCGGCGCACAGGAAGAAATGTACCTAGTAGTTAGTAGTCCATACTTGTGCTGATTTCTATCTTACAATCTTTGGAATGTTGCGAGGTGACGGGTCACTAAAGTTCGATGAGAATTCGGACTTCGTGGAAATAAAGTTCAACAATGGTAAGCATGATATGTCTCTCAACCCGGGGCCTCGTCGACACAATCGCAGAAGCCACGAATTATATTCCTGAACCATCAAACCAATGCATAGGTAGGTTGCAAACCTTTTCATCGGCCCAAATTAGCAAAGTGAGTCACTACCCCCGCTATAGATTGTAAAGGAGTGTGTTGTAATGTTAATAAAAATCAGATAGTTACTCTAAGTCCAACGGTACGTATTGTGGTTCGCCGACACCTTCAATCCTCCGAGTTCAATCCTCCTCAAAAGATACACTCTGATCGGTAATCCGACATACATTGAAGTGTATAGACAGGGAAGGCCATCTTCCTATTCGAAAGGGTGAAGAAAAGCAGATTCAATTCATGATCCATTGCCGTACTGCTTTCGAGGCACCAACATCTGGATGAAGTAGAACAGCGGATAGCCAATATTCTAGCTGTCTTCGACGTTGGTCAAGAAAGGCAGCTCGGTAGCGGGCAAACGGAGCTTTCGGAGGTAGTGCAGGAACATATCGTTGTTGATGACGCTAGTAATATGTTGAGAAAAGCTTACGAAAATGAAGCGAACCAATGTGACTCTCACAGGTAAAGTATGTCTCAATGCAGAAAAGAGCTGCACGAACGCGTTGTAGCGTTTATGAGCGTGTATTGTGGTACCCTGATCCATTGACCTGTGAGTAGATGACCGGGTTCTGATTTCAATCAACGCACTTCTTTTGTCTTCACAACGCAGTCGTATACTGGGTAGCCCCTGATGAGTGCCAGAGCAAAAATCATTCAGTATATCTTACCAACATATGCTCCCCCTCCAAGTTTATCTTTATCGCCCACATTCGTCCATCCACTTATCTTCACATCTCGAGCAAAAGCTAAACTTTCCCCCACATTATCACCAAGCCAAATACTCGTACTCTCGGAAGCAGAAAATAAGGAAGCCGGTCTCTCGTATTCCGTTGAAACTCTAACTCTTGGTAGCATCTCCTCAAAGCACATTTCGTCATATAATCTCGCTTCTTCTTCAACGTCAATGCCATTGTTGCGTATTATCTCTAGCCGTTTTCTCGAATTGGCAAACGGATGAGCAGAAGTGTTCTGGAAGTTAGGAGTGCCCGGCGTTTTGGGCATCGTAGGTGAGATTGGCGACGAGCAAGCTGAGGAGGAAGCTGAGGACATGATGATGATGGTAAAAAGAAAGGGGAAATGACGGTGGTAGAAAAGAAAGGAAAGAGAAACCTAGGCTTTCCCTGATTCGGAAGCCCGATACCGGCGACTCGGGATGGCGGATCACAGCTACAAGTGCGCCGTTGGTTCGGCCCCACCATTATGAGGAGACATGATGGCTGGGTCAAGACAAAAACGTACATTTCCGTATCTACGACAATCCTTGAATAATTGCGTGTCTAAAGAGCCACAAAACATTCCACTAAAGCGTAACAAACTGTTTAAAAAACAAGGAAGCGAGTATCGAGACACAGGACACAAATACTATACACAGGGTAAATAGTATCGTACAGCACAAGAACAGTCCGAGAGCAAAGATAACATTAACGTACTCACTACAAGCACTACGGCTGCTCTATATTAGATGACCCTTCTTGAAAGCTAGGCGTGGATGCAGTACTTGGAGGTATCACAACCTCCGCCATACCCACTTCGACATGCGGAAGATCCTCTTCCTCAGCGCCTCCCTTTGATCGATTAGCAGCAGCCGCCAAAGCACCAGGCATCGCAATCAGCACGGCAACTTCCATATGTGTGGGCGTAGCCATCTGCGAGTGCGGCAGTGTTTGATGTGGTTTTGTCTCAACGTAGGGAAAGTTGGCGTTGGAAGTGGGAGGATTATCAGAGTCAGGATGATGGTGGGAACCTGGTGAAATGAGCCTCCACATTCCTACTAAAGCACGCGCGGGAACTGCAGTCGCTGATTGAAGGCGACTAGTTGCAGAGCTTGGGGCTGAATTCGCATTTCCGTTGTTGTGAATATCATTGGGATCGGACGAAATGTCGGTAGCATTGGGTATAATCAAGGGAGGTATTGCCGCAGAGGATATTGATGCAGAAACTGGAAGGATATCTGCCCAGCCACCTTCTTTTCCATTCCATTCGCTACGGACTGTTGCCTCCCACATCTTTGGTTTCTTAGCCAGATCTATCCTGCCTCCCCGAGAGGTAGCCAAGATGCTTGGAGGGACGTATGTGCCATTTCGGATTGCTTCCTCAATCATGCGACGGTGGCGTCGGCGGAGAATAAGAGAGCGGATGACAATAGCTGCTGAGACGCCAAGGAGGAGGACAAGCGTAGCAAGGAAGGTGTAGACTGTGAGGAGATGGCCGTCACAAATGGTTACGGATGATGCAATGTTCACGTACGATAGAGGGAAGCAGAGTTGGCAATATTCTCGCCACCACCTGAGCTTGAGTTGTTATTTGTAGAGTTTCCACCGCTAGGAGTGCTGGATTGGATAGATGTGGCCGAAGTCGTTCCAGGTGTGGAGGTGGTAATTGAGACCAAGGATGAAAGGCTAGAGGATGAAAGTGATGTAGCCATGATGATGTAGACTGGGGTAGGTTTCTTTGATCTTGAAGAGATATCTGGCAAAGAAGTGAGTCGTCTAAGACAAGTGAACAGAAGTAGGAACTAAAGACTCACAATTTGAAACTTTGAAAGTCTGAAGTCGTGATGAAGTCGTCAATGAACCTTGCGTTCAACAGAAACTTAGGAAGTCGTCCTGGTCGACGACAACGTATGGTGACAGTTCCGATGGCAGTGATACCAGGGTACAGGGCCAATTATAACGGCGGGACGATGTTGACGGATTGTTCACTCGAGAAATACACGTCCCGCAGTAGGATTAAACCAGATAAGGGTTTAGCTGGACACGCTCAACGTTGACAGCAAATAAAACTGGCAGGCAAGATGAGAGAGAAAATTCGTTCTCAGGTTCATGTATAGCCTGTGATTGTCCGTGTTCTTTGCACAGCCTTCGCTCACACGGACTTCCGTCATACCCCGATCAATCAACGACCTCGGTCAACTTCGCGCTAATGCACATACACAAAGGCTCCTGCCATACGTTCGACAATGTATGTAGCATAAAATTTGTGGTGAAAAGGGCACAAAAATTGGCCATCATTCTTAACGGCTTGTGGGAAAAACTTTGGAGATGTGTTTCTGGACATATTTCAACATTCTGCGTCTTATTTAGTCACTCATTGGGCCTGAAAAACTCAGCTTCATCTGCAATACAGTTCACCATGCTTGATTGTTCTCAACTGTAGCTCCTTCACTTAGAGACCGAAGCAATGACCAAAAAGCCTGGAAACTAATCTCGTTCCCTCCCACGGTCCGAACAGGAACCCTTGGAGATTCTACAACCCGAACCCAATGAAGTCGGTTTCTTTGCCTCGAATGGCTGGCTTTGCTCAGAGAAGATCAGAAATACATACTTGTACATATTGTAAACACTTTTTGTAACTTGAGATATCGTGTATCTTATCTCCGTGTCTACTGTGGTAACGCAGCGTATTCACAATTAACCCAAGTTCCGGTGATACCATTCATTCCAAAACATTACAGGCAGCGTGATTTCACGACTTAAATATCAAAATAAGTATGCTCAATCATTCAATGCCTTGCAATAGTCGATGTTGACTTCTCCAGGTGCTGGATTCTGAAGAGGACAGCATCAGCGCTACAGCCTATGAAAGATAGAATAAGTGCTTACGAGAGCCCAGTTAGGGAATGGGTGTGCCTTTCCGCTACCGCCATTCACTGCGAACGTACTGACGAAGATCATGATCTGAGTACTATATGAGGAATGAAAGATAGGAATCTTGCGGAAATCAATACCTCCGTGCCCCCGTCCAAAGCGGCTGAAAGGAGGAAATTGTACTTGCGGAACCAGGTAGCATGATACCTACAATCAGACACGAATTAGCCAATCGTGCAACGAAACAAGTCAGAATTATCACTCACTTTCGCAGGTAGTATTGCGAAAATAGAGCTATGAGGAGCGTTGTGAAGACGCTGGAGTTGATGCCGACACTCAAGAAACCGAGTTCAGCTGCAAAACTCTTTAGAGCTTGTTTTGGTGAATCTTGTCGAAAATCACTCGCCAACCAATATAGGGGTGAAAACATAATTGAAACCGAACTTGGGCCATTTCTTATGTAAGAGCCAGAATGGAACCGGACATAAGAGGCCAACGAGAAGCATGTACGGAACAAACTGAGATGAGAGACATCAGCGTGAAGACTTCATTCTTCTTCGAATTTACTAACCGCATATTTAGTTCCTGGAGCATATAAGGGTTTTCCGAGAGCACCCCATGCGATAGCTGCACTGTTGTAGCTTTGTACCTAAGGTTGCACTTATCAGTTCGGTTAAGCCTCACGATAGATAGTTCGCCAAACCTGTTGCCCTGACCAGATATTGGAGCCTTGGACATCGAGCAAAATGGTTCGTTGGGCTTTGAGAACGACCTGGTAAATTTGATTGAGTATGTAGTTGAGATGTAGACTTCAAGACGGCGACGCTAACGTTCATGATGATGTAGTTTAATATGCCACCCTAAAAACGAACGCCTTATGGCTCAATATTGCGCATTTCAATCAAGTCTATACCATACCACAACAGTGCCACACACTTGGATAGTGAACGTGACCCGCGGAGGAATCTTGGTGTATTGACCCTACGCATGCCATAATCAGTAAAGATGAACCTCAGTAAACCAAACATAAATATACCGTTTTCAAGTCCTGGAGCAGAAGGAGGGCTTGCGTAACCGGATTCTCACCATACAATGTAAAGTACATGTTTGCGACCGGCCTTCCGGGAACAAGAGCTCCACAGAGCATCTAGGATACGGCCACAGGAATGAATCAATGTGAAAAGCAGGCATACGGACATGCACACCTGCATAAGGTTTTGAACGAGAGGGGCATATCCAACAGTGGCATTGAGCTGCAGAAGAAATTCAGCAATTGTCTCAAGCGTTGTTCATAAATAGATTCGCACTGTGCCGATGATGGGTGTGAAGAACGCCGCGAATATAAGTGCGATGATGAGGGCCCAAGCTGGAAGCCCCGATTTTGCGGCATATGCCAAGCCAATGGCCAATGCAGAGCAAAGTATGAAAATCGTCGCATAGTACCAGTTGCTGACTTCTTTGTAGACCTAACGATGATAGGATACGGGAGTCATGGGTGACAACGTTGAAAAGTGCTTTGACTTTACCTTCATTTTTTGGTAATGAGGATCGTCGCATTCTTTATTCTATATAAACAGAATGGGTACAGGTGAAAAGTTGACAGCGGCGAGGAGCTCACCCGGTAGTTCTTGATGATTTCTGAGAAAGTGGGCCAATACCAGAGGAAAAAGTGGGTGACAGACGCTAGATATTAGATTTTGTAAACAGTTTGTGCGTGAAACAGCAAAGATGTACTACCTCCTATGTAAATAGTTCGGCTGACTTGGTACAGCAGCTGTGAAGCTGCATAGAAGGGAAGTCCCTGATTAGAGGGGAAAGGCTCAGCGAACTTGAAAGAGGACGAAATGCAGAGTGTATGTTGTACCTCTTCCTCGAGCAATGTGTTGTTCAAAGTAAGATCGGGATTCAGGATGGAAAGCTGGTCATATGCAGTTCCTGCGCACGAAGGTATAGTGAAGGCGACGTAGATTCGGTTGAAAAACGGCACCAACCATTTTGATAATAAAGGAGTTGGGACAAGAAGGGGAAGTTTTGCGTGTCCCAAGTGTTCATCTAAGTCGACCCGCATTATATGAGAACTCCAAGAGGAGAGCGACTAGGACGTACTGCATAGCAAGCACAGAATGCGATCCTGGTTTAGACTCGTCAGTAATGGTATAAATACATGTGTTAATCAGCATACATGCAAACGGCGCATCCAGCGTAGAGCGACAGCATCGTTGACAAGGGGGTGAACATTGCGCCGATGGTGCCACCTCCGGACCCAACGTAGACCCAGTCGAAGCACAACGCCAGAGCGCCCAACCCTTCATTGTTGTTTGCACCACCTTAATGGGGACCTGTCAGTAATTCTTGTTGCTTCCGAAGGTTCAATCTACACCGACCGAATACTCGAGTAACCCACGCGCTCTTCCTGTCAGCGAGACAAAAGATACTGATTCCGGTAAGCGTCCTGCGATAGCTGTCAGCTGAAAGTTCATTCCATGGGAATAAGAGAGAGCCATACGGGGCGATATATTCCTACGCACGCAATGTGAGATCAATGATGGCGCAACCTCGCGGTGTTCAGCAACATACCGGAAACCATTCCCATACAAAAATTCCTATGAACACGAGCCAGAAGAATTTCATACGTTTCTTCTGCATGATGGCCTCTTGTCCGCGATGAAGAGTATCATACCTGGATCACGGAGTGAAAATTTCAGCAATGCATTTCTTCGGACTCCGGAGGTAGAATAAATTCACTGACAGCTGTACTTGTGGCATGATTTGAGGATAAATAGCAAATGTCGGGTACACTAGAAAGTCTCGCATGATACCCGCAAGACCATAACCGACCAACTGAGAAGATATCAGACTGAAAAAGGTTTGTGAGTATTACGATGTATGAATCACGAACACAATGTACTGACGTGAAAATACCAACTCCGGCATTCACCTCCACGTTATAATACAGGTCTTGAGCAGCGAGAATACTGATGGCTAACGCAGATGCAGATGCTGTAGATGACATGATGGTGATTGCGACGTGTTCCTTGAGGTCTGAGGGTAAAAGTGTCAATCTTGTTCTGACGTTTCTGACGGCGAAGAGATATACTGAATGGTCCGTGATTGAAAAACCTGAACGATCAGAAGAGAATAAGGCAAGTCCGATGAGGAATTGCAATGATAACCAACCTCCAAAATTTATTGTCTGCAGTTCGAAAGCGGGAAGTTGGACTGGGCCCAGGAATGATTACCTCCATGGCCTACAAATCATCAATGAGTTCACATTCTGAGTTGAACAATTGCGCACATACTTTACCCAAGATAAACGATATAATCTACACTTAAATGAGCATTTTTCCGAATATTATCCCTGATTATGGTCAGTCCTTACCTGCAGAAAGAGCGAACTAACAGTGATCTACATCGACATCAGGATCAGATTGGTCTTGGAAAAAGAAGGGTCTCACCGTCTGGGGACGAAAATACTGGGGATACATCATTTTGGTAAGCTCCACATGAAATCTTCGGAAAGTTGCTACGTACGAAAATTTGTCCGAGGACAGCACCAAAGCAAGACAGTCCTAGACCGAGAAACCATAATCTAAAAGTAAAGATCCGGGTTTTGGGGTCATCTTCGAGGGATACAAGACGGATCGCGTAATCGGTGCTAGTCTCTAAGGTAACAATGAGCATCGAGAGTAGTGATGCGGTGGCTACTTACGGATCGGCCTCTCTTTACCATCCTCGCCCAAGTCAATAAGACGTGGACTGTCGAAGACATTCCCAATATCATCCGTATCTATGAGGGCACCATCCGCTGCCTCAACCTTTTCATGTCTCTCAGGCTTCTCGTCAAAAGAGTCGGAACGACTAGGATTCTTCTCATCAAAAGAGAGTTCCTTCACATCGTTGAGGAGTGTCGGTACCACGCCAGTGGCTGCCATTTCAATCGACGAGCAAAGGGACAGACAGACGAGATAGATGAGGTAGAGGGAAGAGAATCCTCACTGAATCTAGAAGCATGTGTTGAGTTATATAACGCTCCGCCAACAGCAGGACACAAAAGGAAATCTATGGGAGTGTAATTCAAAGAGGGAGGAGACCAGACGGTACCTGGATTATGGCAACACACATGATTCGCAAGTGCGATAAGGACTACATATATACTTACATGCCACCGAAAACCAGTAAGGTAGGTTTCTTGTGTTCCCAGGTTTTGGTCCGAATCTTGGTAAGATTGAAGAAAAGGTCTGGCGCGACTGAGGCTCAAGCAAGTAGAGGAAAATATTGAACTCATTGAAGTTGGGAAAGGATATGGCTGAAGTGCTCATGCCTTTGGTAAATCCTGGTCGCCCAATCGCCAAGTGCGTAAAAGTGACATAGTATTATAAATTACCACAGGAGCATATAGTTCCTGCGAATAGCCACAGTTGAAGGTTTGAGGAGTATATCCATTTGAGTTCCGAATTCAAAGAATACCCATTCGCCGAATATGGGAGATGGTGGCGCCGTCCGGCGTCTACGCATTACAAGCCGAGCAAGCTCATTATTGACATGAGGGTCTGAATGTATTTCAAAAGGATCTTCGGCAAAGAATGACGATACATCTCGCAATATGCATAAAATATGTTGGGATTCGGAGACCATGGCCTCTGTTCGGACTGGTGAGTCAACAGGGACCATTCGATATCATCGCAGAAGATGACTTTGGCCTATCGTATGAGGGTACATTTCGTTTTTACTATCGTCATAAGCCGGTCTTGAAACGAACGGTTTGGCCAGTTGAGGCTTGAACGAGTACCATGGTTCCAGTTAAGTAGGTGTTGGTTGTCTTTGTAACTAGTAACGCGTAACTCTTCCTGCCGGAATCACCGAAAAACGTAATAAAATAGTCCTTGATCCACCTAATATGACCAATTGTTGGGATACTTGTATTGATTTGATGTACCGATCAAATCATTATATATAAAGCGTTTCCGCTCACTCCTGGCGGACCCAGGCTGGTCGGTAAGCGAATTAGGTAGCGGGCCCTTGTTCATGCTAGAGAGGCTACTATACCATACCTTTACAATGTTTTTGCGCTGCCTATGATACTTGTACTAGCCGCTCTTATTGATATTGTTCATGTAACAGTCAACAAATACCATTGCCCAAGAATACACAGTTCAACAAGATCTAGATACACTACACTAGATATCTAAGCATCGTCTGTGAGCTCGTCGGCCTCTTCTTCCTCGTTGTCATTCCCAAAATCACAGTCCTTGCCTGAACCGGCCCCATGCCCATCCATGTCAAGGTCTTCGAAGTCGAACAGGTCCCCTTCAAGCGTGCGGACGTGTGAATGCTCGTCCTCGTCTTCTTCTACGTTGTCGTTGTCGTTCATCGGAGACTTCCCCTGATACCCATCATCTTCTCCCTCCCCTTCATCCTCCTCATCTTCGCTGGTGATCACTCTTTGAGCTACCTTTCGAATGAGTTTCGGCTTGGGCCTTGGTCTCCCAGCTGCAACACCCCATTCCTCCTCTTCCTCTCCCTCGTCATCGCTTGAGGTGGTCTGCGGTCGATCTTCCTTTCTAACCCTCCTCGACTTCCCATTTCCCGCTGATTTCCTCGATTCCCTACCCCCTACCTTCCTCTTCTTTTTCTGCCCGCCCTCCATATCCGTTACAGCTCTCCGTTTCTTTCCTCGATTGCGTTCCGGTACAAGGAGATCTCCACTTTTGATGCGCGCTTCAATATCCTTCCTCACTCGATGCAGCTCCCGCCCTCCCAGCTTCATCCACTTGCACTGCTTCGTCTTGATGGCCTGGTAGAGTGTGATAACGTTTGCGGAGTGAAGGTTGTGGGCGCTGGTCAAGGGAACGTTGTCAGGCCAACCAGTGAGCTGAACACCGTACTCCTTGACAAGGAGCACTTCATAATGCTCATATTCCATACCGACTTTGTCGTTACTGGTTATATTGCCTACGTTCATAATTGTTAGTTACAGAAGCAGGAAAACATGAAATGACTTACGAAGGCCCTCCAAAATCAACTTGGTGATCTCTTTCTGCATGGATTTGACCCCCATACCAGTAGCGGTTCGACCAGTCGAGGTGAGTATACAATAGGACTCCACGGCCTCCACAAACTCTGCACCAGTCATCCCAAATTTTGATATGAGGAAGCCTTCGATTGGTCCATTCCCAAAGAATTGGCGAGTCAGGTTCTGACCAGACTTGGAGCTACAGACAAACCCAAAGGTTGCTGCACTGGTCCTTTTTGACATATTCTTAGCCTAATGGAATAATCAGCGGATGTCTAACATGCAAATACAGAGAAAACATACCTTTCGTGTTAGCTCAGCCCAAGTCTTGACAATGTCGTTATCGTTCGCCTTTGCGCTCACGCGGGCGCCAGAGATTTTAGCCACTTGATACTCAGATAGTTCGTTCAACGCTTCCAATGCCTCATCACAATCCGGATTAGCAAGGATGACTTGGATGTCGTCATCATTAGCCATAGCCCGATGCTTCTCCTTCATGCTAGGGCCAAAAGGAATTGCCTGTACTTTGAGAGAGTGAGCATTGAGAATATTAGTACTACATGAGACTTACATCGAAGTTGTTGAGATTTCCTATGCATAAGAGCATTGTAGAGGCTGGAGGTCTTCTTCTCCCTGAATCGACGGTGGACTCCAATCAGTTTCTTGACTGAGAGTATGGGCTTTTTGTATTCCGCCGCAATCCTCTTGACCTCCGTGTCCGTGTAGTCGGCAAGGGCCTGAACTGCTTCCGAGAGTCCAGTGTCCTTCGTAGAATTCTTCACGCGACGTTCAGCAGCTCCCATCCTTGGACGAATCACTGGAACCGCCTCTCTCGATTCCAAGTTTGCGGCACCACCGTCTCCAAAAATATCATTCGATGAGCTGTTAAAAAGAATGCTGAAGTCTCCATTATGATCTTCCGACCCACAAGTTGATGAATCTGGTATTGTCGGGCGTAGAGGTGAGAGCGGTAATTCGGGGAAAGCACGGGGAGATGACTGGAATGATTCGATGTCATGGTCTGAACGAGTTGGCGAGTTTAGCAGGGCTGAAAGGGAGGACATGGTTCGGTTTGCTGCTGGAGATGTTCTCCCGAGAAATGGTCGCGTCTGAATGGGAGTGGGTGCAGGAATGGGAGTCCGAGCTGCAGCAGCACGAGCCTGGGCACTCTCGAGCTCAAGCTGCTGGGCGTCGACCGTATGAGGAGCAGATGAATTGATGAACTGCAAACTACCCGTAGCCACAGTTGTCTGAGATCGCGGTGCTGCAGCTACACCAGTACCTTTCTCTCTGGTTCCATCCCCAGTCTCCATAGACCTCGCATTCTGAGAAGGCAGATTATGCAAACCAGAGTTACCAAGGACAGAGCTACTCAACCGAGAAGGTACCCGGGATGGCGGCAGTATCGATGTAGGTTGCGGGAATGCATGGAAAGGAGAGGATTGGGCTTGCTGATGACCGTTGTTTCCATTATGGAACGCTGGGCCAATAGGCAAATGAAGGGCCGATGAAGGCCGTAAGATATTAAATGGCCGAGATGCAGAACCAGCTGCTGTAGAGCCGATGTATGGAGATTGGAATGGTGAACCAAAGGCAAAACGTTGCTGAGCAGATTCTTGACGTGTATCTATCTGCTGGTATGGTGAACCTGCAAGATATCATCAATTAACAAATACTTTGGATAAGATAAAGTTGTGGGAAGTATTTACTTGCTGGCCGAGGTGTCCCGTTAAAGTTATGATGAGCAGCAGGCGTGTATTGAGTTGGCCTGTATTGAGTTTGAGTGAATTGAACACAGTGACCGCTGTCACTATTGAATGCAATAGAGTCGCGGTCACCTCGCTCAGGATAATAACGCTGGTCGCGGTTATTCGAATACATCGTAGAAAAATAACGATTAAACAAAAAAATTCCTACAGAGTGCAAACACGTAGACAAAAAAATCGTGACCGAAAATTCGCGTGTAGTTTGTTGAATCAGCAATACTTCTCATCTCCTCCATCCATGAACCCGACTGCCTCAGACCGCAAAGGTACTGTTTCACTGTTTCGCATTCGTGCATATCAAACTGACTCTTACCGAGTAAAGCTCAGCGTCTTGAAGCCATTCGTAAGGCAATGGAGCAAGGAGAAGCTCTAGCTTCGAGTCAACAAGGTTAATTCGATACAATTCTCTTCTTATACTTTGTTTATATTATTGATCCAGCACTGGTTGCCCATGAAATAAAGAGGCAAGAGGCTGAAGAGCACCTTGTAGCCCTCACCGAACAGGTTGATGCAGACGTTGAAGATATCGCTGCTCATCTCGCCAATGTTACGATTGCTACCCGTAAGTATTATTCTTCGCATATAGACTGCCCTAATCTTATTACAGATGAACTTAAAAACTTGCCTTCTACGCCCACCCGTGCAAGAAACCTGGTCGTCTCAACCCCTCCTGTCACGCCAACTCATCGCTCAGCTATTAACAGTCCTTCCCCTAGTAGACCTCCGCGCGGAATGACATTTGTTGAAGAGACGGACACTAAGAACCCAGTGACTCCCGGTAGCCGGGCTCCAGCATATGTCGTATACAGTGGAAAATGGAATCAACATGGTGTTTTTTATGCCTGGTATGTACGTTCACGCCTTAGTTGTATTCAAATTGATTTTGAGGGATTTCAGGTCAAGGGTCAAGGGTCTTCCAGGTGCTCAGTCCATCTATGACCACAGTAATCACAGTCATGTCATCCGGTCCTTCAGCACACGTCAACTCGCCGAAGAGTTTTACGAAGAATTTGTCGATGCCGGTATTCCTGAGCTTTTGGCGGAGCAACAGCCCGCGGACAACGAACGGTTCATCGTCATTGAAGGGGTCAAACCTGGGGCGTATAAAAACCGGAAAAGTTTGATCATGGACGGTTTGCAGTACCGAGGTGGTGTCGTATATCGATTTGTGGGCAGCCAGCCTGGGGCATGGGCTAAGTTCAATGAGCTCAGAGCTAATGGCTTGACGCGAAACATTCATCCCCCCGCGAGACTTTTTAGTTGTTCTGACCAGTGTATCTTGAAACCGCTAATGTTGCTTGTACCTTGTTATCTATCTCTTGTTTGTATATACACTCAATACATGTACCTTCGCAAAGTTATTTGTTGAGTGAACTTGAGTACAGGTTTCTCATAGCGCAAAGTTATTTATTCAGTCAACTTGAGTACAGGTTTCTCATAGGTATAGTAACAAAGTAGTTAGTCTATAACTCTATTCACTGGGTTCAGGCAGATACTTTCGGTACTTGATACTTTTATGAGGGTACCTGTCGAAAAAGGAGTATTCGCCGTACTTTGCAATGTACGATCTAAAGATATATTAGAATCATTTGTAGAGGAATTGTAGTACACATACTGAGTGCGTTGTCTCATCTTCTTGTCCAAGATATCTTCACGATGGCTGCATAAGAGTAAATAGCCAGTCATTGAACAGTCAAAAACTTGAACGTACTTAAGATAGTAATTGGCATTTTCTTCCTTCTTCCTCTCCTGGGCATTGGCCTTTTCTGCGCTGCTCATCGCTGCTCGCTCATTGGCCTTTCGTTCCCTATCCCTCTCTGGTTCCTTGTATAGCAACCTAAAGAGACAAGTCAATTCATGATAGATAAATACGATAGTACTAATTAGATAGATATAACCCAATAGAAAACAGTTACACAAAGATTGAACGTACTTTCGACGATAGCGCCTATTAGTTATTTGCCTACTTTTGGCCTTTGCAGCAGCTTTTTCAGCAGCACTTTGCTGCGATTTGAGAATGGCTGATAAAGCATGTTTCCTGGGCATTGTAGAGAGCTTTTTGAGTTGTGAAAGTGAGAGTTTTGATAAGATGGTGAAAGAAAGAGCGAAAGTTAGGTTGATCACATATAAGGATTTTGAATTAACGTCCAAATGACAATCTTGAGTTTGTCGTTAAGCAGTTTTTCTAAATTTCTGCTAGCCATAATCCATCCCATCCCTCCAAATAAAATGGAGCTTCATCTATCTACTCAAGGCATCATAGCCCGAAAATTTCAAGGCCTAACGTTGAGTATTAGTCTTATAATTCGCAATGCAAAATCACAATCTTATTTTCAGTGTCCAAGACTAAAATGTACTTTAGCGAAACTTTGACAAAATCCACTCATATGAACAAACTAATGAATCATATAGATCAAAAAGTACAGAATACAGGTTATGCTATGAGTATGAAAGTAATTACAAGCCCATTTACCTCAATATATCCCTGTAAGTGTGCCAATTTGCCTTTTCCTCCCTTGACGCAAATGGATTGCCAGAGATTGCAAGATCTAGATACATCGAAATTTGCTTCACTGCGACTGTCTTGAAAGATAACCCTCACCTCGTAATGTGCTCCGTATCCAAACTTGCTGAGTATAGGTGCCAGCGGTTCCTGAGTACCAGCTGATGTTGAGCACTCGTTTGTTCTGTGGATAACAGTTTAGTCGTTAGACCTTCAAGGTGAGTGCCAAAAGTTGCCGACAACAGACCTTTTAGTGAAGAATCACAGGAAAACAGCTCTATGGCATGGGCTTGGACTAAGGATTGGATAACCCCTCGGCCAGTGTCTAAATCCTCTACAGCCTCGGCGTGCGATTGTTCAAGCTGAGATAGCTGCGATTGGGTCTGTGAGAGTTGTGATTGGAGTTGTCGAAGTTCGTTCTCTTTAGCGTAAAGCTGTTCTTGCATACCCTGCATGGTCTGCCTAACCTCTGCCAACATTGCATCTGTACCTCCTGTTGCTTGTTGTATCTCTTCAAGCATCCTTCTCTCGTTTTTCCATCGCGTCTTCTCTTCCTTATGTGAATCTCATTCATACTCGCTAGTCGCGTCAGTTTCTATTGCAAAAATTATGAAAGTATGAGAAGAATGAAAGGCAATATCACACACAACCAGGTCTTTGGCATCGTTGTAGATGAGGCTTTCTGGTTGATTATACATTATTGCATTGTTGAAACAGAGCTCCAAATCTTGGCGAACGGATTTCAAGTTAACATACTCTCTGGAAACAGGTCAGCAGGTCAGCAAGAGCAAAATTCAGACGCGAAATTCAGATAAGAAAAGACTCGACTAGGCGCCCAATGAAGTTTAGACATGTGACTCATTGTGCGCGTTCGTTTATCCAGGTTTAACCATGCCTCGCAGTTCTCGAAGTAATGTTTCTCAACGCCGGAAAATCACCAGGGAGCCAGAGCACGCTCTTTTTGGCGATATAGATGATCAACCTCGAATTTCTCGGCTCTCCGCTCTTAATCCCTCTCAGAGACAAAAGAAAGCACATCGAGCACGTCAGGACTTTGTAGCACGCCGAGTCGTGACTACTACCTCTATAATTCACAAGCGGATCAATGAGAGACAGAGAGACGATGAAGATACAGGGACTCACCAGGTGTACTCCGAGGTCTTGATGGATCTGGACAATGGGTCGGATGATGAAGACATTGGGAATGAGGACAGAAACCATGATCAGCCGAACTTATGGGAGGATGAGGATGCTACTGTCGAGGAGCAGCTTCTTTATTTCCGAACAAAAGAGGCTCTGCAGGAATAGTAAGTATTAGTTTCTTTCTTCTTAATGATACAATCTAATGATTTATATAGCGAGCTTAAGGGATATCGCAACAGGAGAAACAAGATTCAACTGGATCAAGCACGCTGGGACGAGCAGATGCCAGAGCTGGTCAATGCATACATGGATTTTTGCAACCGTCGGAGAAGCGGCCAATTGTTTCAGGCTGAGGTGAGAGAGAGACATGTAGTCTCGGTTTGGACTACTACTGGTAAGTGCTTCAATCCAAGGCAGGGGCATTTAACTCAAAGTATCCACCAGGAAGATCTACGTACGAAGTTCCTGTGTTTGTAACAGATACATACACCAATGCTAGTTATATCCGCTCTGGTTATCTTCCTTTCAATCCCCTTTTGAATCAAACTCTCGTGTCTTTGGACACGCTAGAGCTTTACCATAATTTATTCATGCGCTGCCCTCGGCTTGGAATTCAGCCTTTCATCCGAGCCCTCTGTGATCTTCAAGGTATTCGCTCGAAGAACAACCTCTCCGTCCAGTACTCTTCAGCATACGACCTGTATATCCGTCTGGTTGAAGCAGTCCGATCGAAAGTCCTGGATGCTTTGAATCGCACCACACCTCACTGGCGAATGCTGAACAATTGCCCTTGCTGTCAGTACGAGGTTGTGGGTGAACCGGAGTTACCCATTCGAATGCTCATTGCAATTGATGGAAATAACTCACTCAAGCGTTTCCAACGTCGAGAATCACCGTTAGGAGATGGACAGGAGCTGGGAGTAGAGAAGGAGAGGCCAGATGACCGGGTCGGAGGAGGCGATTATTTCTTGCAGGAAGAGCAGGTGAATTTATGGGATGAGTCGCAGTGGTTCAAGTGGCCCGGTTGGACCCCAAAGGAAAAGTCTCCCAAAGTTCCCTGTGAAGATCGCTGGTCCAACATGAATGAGGCGAAGACCAAACGATCATTCGGTCACTTCGATGTGAACGGGGTGTTTGCAGGGTTTTGCCGACACTCTTTCACCATTGTCTTTCTGGATATGGTCAGATCCGGTGAACAGTAAGCCTTCACTTACTATTAATACTCTTATTCATAACTGATAAATTCTACAGTTCAAAGTACATGCTCGCCTTTCTTTATCACTTCATGACTGCATGTCGTGAAGATAGAAAACGCTTAGGATTACCGGATGACCCTCCTGGCTCCCTTGCAGTTGGGTACGATATTGCGTGCGGCATGGTCGACAAAATTGCTCGCAGCCCTCTGAGCGAAACTGCAGGGAACGAGCGGCTTCAAATGCTCATTGGTCTGCTCCACGGATACGCACATAATTGCCTCTGCCAACTCTCTTTCCTCCTCCTCTATATCAATGGTGCTGGCATCGAAGACCTCAAGGTTTGCGAGAGGTACTTCTCGCACTCTAATGCACTGGCTCCTGTGACTCGGTACATGAGCAAGTTCCGGCGTCGTCAGGCAATTTCAAATTATGTGTACCACCGGGACAACCTCGAAACCTATCACAACCTTTCCCGCTTCCTATACAGCAACTATAAACAGGTGCTTACAATCATCGGACGGTCGAAGGATACTGCGAGGGTTTTGAAGGCTGTAGGTCTTCTAGATCCGAACAACGCAATTAGATGGCTTGACGAGGAGAGGAAGTATCTGGAATCCCGCCAGAAAATTCCAGAGGAAGATGCCCTCAAGTCGACGTATTACCTATCACTGGTAAAGCTTGCCGAATGCCAGGACGGTTTGGCCAGGGCCCGAAGAACATTCCGACTGGAGTTGGGTCTTGCAGGCGTCTCAGAGGTCGGACAGGATGGGGATGGTCTGTTCCTCACAGAGAGGCAAATGGCCAATGCTCAGGAGATGGAGGCAAAGCTGCTGCTCGATGTCCAATCATTTGAGGAACGGCTTGAACTGAGGAGGGATCAAAGATGGGTCAACGGCTCAGAGGAGTGGAAACAGGCCGCCGAGCTGGTATCTACTGCCAAGTATCGCAAGGCTTTGGATCGGCTAGAGGGGTTGATAGTTGCGAGGATATTCGAGCTTTCTAAGATGAATTTGGCGGGTACCGGTATGATTCTTTTCCTTTGCTTATTCTCTCATTGAGCTCACTGCTCATAGGATACAAGATGCGACAACATATTGGTGATGCCATGAAGAAGAGATCAAAGGCCATTCTCTCGGCACTCGACAACTATAATGAAGCCGCCGCCGCTCTCAAGCCCCCTCGCAAGCTGCTTGGCTGGGACGATGTACTCAACTACACCTACCTCTCCGAGTTCGACTTCCTTCGTGACACTCAAACGGATATTCTTCAAAAGCCATGGGCTAAGCCAGCGGTACGAGAGGCCATGTCTGAATTATTCAAGCTTATGCGAGCAGGAGAGGAGCTTGATCGGCTTCACGTTGAAATCAAGAGGCTGGTCACCAACATGAAGGAGGAGGAGGAATACATCCGCCGGTTGGTGAGGAAAGTTCGTCGTCACAACGAAGCCCTTTCATTTCAAATTTGGCTGCATGGGAATGAAAGACGTAGGTTCAATGGGATCCATCGAAGACGACTGAGAGATATACAGAGGCTGAAGGGTTTTTCTCAGTCAGACGCACATTACTTTCAGCCCGGCGTCGGCATTCGAAGGCAGACCGTGGACGGGGAGGAGGATGGGGCAGATTTAGGTCTCAACGGTGGCGACGATTCAGACAGCGACGAGAGCGACGGAGATGACGAGGATGTAGACGACCGTGCAGAAGCTGTACTGGCTATAGCTAACGACACCGTAGAATAGTTGTATTGTTATTGTATTGTTATACCTACGAGCACATTGGACAATCTAACGTATATTGAATGTTTCATAAAGATGTGACTATATTCCAGCCTCTCTATGATTGACAAAGGCTCGTATAAGGCCCGCTACCCAATTTTTGCCTACCGACCAGCCTGGGTCCGCCAGGAGTGAGCGGAAACGCTTTATATATAATGATTTGATCGGTACATCAAATCAATATAAGTATCCCAACAATTGGTCATATTAGGTGCCTTGATCACTTTACTTCCCTCCGCATGCAAAATTCCGAAAATACGTCCAAAATTGATATGCTCCGGTAGTGAGATTCCTACAGTTACAAAGGCATTGCCTCTTTCTTCTCTTTCTCTTTTATTTTCTTATTCACCCTTTCCCTCTCTCCGCGTTTATATTCCCTCTCCTGTTCAGTCCATGCTCTGATTTCCACAGCAGCCCTTTCTGGTTCGTTTTTATACCTTAAAAGGTATCCTTGAAGGTCGGCAATGGAAAATTCATGCGGAGGAACCTGCGACGCAAAGGTTTTGGACAATTGAATTGCCTGGGCTTCATGCGTTTCCTTGCTTTTATTGAGGGTTCCCACTTCGGGACAGTCCGAGTGAGGATTGGCTGAAGAGATAGAGTTGAGTGGAAAGAAATGCATGAAAAGTGCGGCAGCTTGTTCTTTAGTAGCCAAATAATAGGGAATCTTCCGATCAATACGCCCAGGACGAATCAGGGCTGGGTCCAAACGGTCTATGTGATTAGTCTTAGAAGATTCCATATTCAGTCCATAGCGAACCGAGATAGAATGATCAAAAGATGAATCACCGTAGTGAAAAATAGCCTCCCTTCCTCACTCCCGACACCGTCAATCACATTGAGCAAGGTCGAGAGTGTGACACGACTCCGACTGAAAGGTATCTCCCACGGCCTCCTCGATATCATCTGCGGAACATCTTCACCAGTGTCGTTCCATGAAGGCATCACACAATCGATGTCTTCGATCACAAAGATGGAGTTTTTGGGCATTGAGGCCGCGGCGCGTTGAAAGTAGGAGTCGTCGATACTGTTGAGAAAAATGGTTGATCGCACAAAAGTATGGTCTAGATACGCACTAATCCGATGCCAATGAGAGCGAGTACATCTCCATACCAAGTTCCCCTGCCTACAGCCATAATACGTTTTGCATTCACAAACCAGTGTGTTAAATTCGTTCTCACCAAAGCACATATTGTAGAGCCTACAAACTCAGCAATTAAGAAAGATTCATATGATGTAGTTCATTGGAAACGTTCACATACTCTTCCCACTGCCCGGAGGCCCATATAGAAGATACCCTCTCCGATGAGGAATCCCTCGTTCAGTGTACCAAGATTCTGTCTTGAAGAACTCTTTTGTGTCTTGCAAAAGAGAGTCTAAAACTCCTTCTTGTAAGATAATGGAGTTAAACGGTCTACGGCGCTGACGCTTGGCCCTATCCCAGGTGCCACCATGATGATTCGACTGTTGTGCAAACTTGGGATTTAGTTTCATGTATCAAGACATGTCACCATAACTGACCGCCATATGAATGATAACATCCGGTTTGCTAACCTCAACATAGCGCTTGCGCGCTTCCTCCACTATCGCGGACATAACGGACATGTCCAAGGTGTAGACGCTGAATAGAACAGGTCTTAGAACTTCGAGTTGTAACAATGCATCATATAAAAATTCAATACATACGTTACGAACATCGTCGACAGGCCAGGAGGGTGTCCAAGTACCGGTTGACCAAATAGACCAAAATGAGTCTCTGGTTTGGCTCGCGTAATTTCAAGCCAGTGTCCATTCCATCGGAAGATCTGAGGTCGGGCATAGGTTGGAACATATTGGACAAACTCAGATGTTCTTCCTGTGGTGATACCCCATTTTCGGGAAGAACTCTTTGTGCTGACTTCAAATTCACGAGCACGTCGCCAGACTTCTTGATCGTTCTGGCGAGGGACAGGAGTGACACAGCCCAATGAGAAACCAACCAAATGTTCTACCGAGACTCGAGACCGCTCACTAAGAAATGCAGTATCCACTCATATGTGGGATCCCCTTGAACGAACTCTGCAGTGATTGAGTACTCTGCATGGATACAGCCAACGTTACCACGGGCTCAACATCAATCACGATTGAGAAAGGGATAGAACGACTCACGTATCCGAAATCGTATTAAGAACCATTGACACAATCTTCTGCCTAGTAAGACCAAATCAATACTCAGCACCAATATTCACGTCGTCTTGTGAGTGAGATACACACCCGCCTCAATGATTGATCCAAGCAAAAACAACTTGGCACTGTCTTGAAGAAAATAAGATTTTGACAGGAACGAAATAAGAAGTGCAGCTCCGTTCGATTGTGAGAGCCGACTTTTTATATTTGACCAGATATTTTGGCCTCTACCGGTGGCAGCAACTGGGACATAACTGGGCTCGAGAAGATACAAGGTTTTCTCTGTAGGGTGAGTGTCCATTGTGGGTCACAGTACAAAGCAAAGCTGTTAAAGCGCCCGTACATTCATCGTGATCATGATACTTTTAGAAGGTTGATGGAAACGGGATAGGCGCTTGTACCGCTCCTGAAGATGGATTCAAGTGTTATCATGTCATCTACATATGTGAAATAGTGGGTCAGAATCATACTCTCGCCCATTATCAAAAAATGTGGGGCTAGCGCGACCCCACGTATTAATCTGCAGTCGGGTTGAGGTAAGAGAAGCCACTTGAATATATCCTGTATGATAGTTTGTGCTCAACGCCCAAATCGCTCGCGTTGTTCGCGTTACCCTCAAGTCTGTCGCCCTTCCCCCAAAATATATGTGATGCATTATTTTCGCGGCACCAGGGGTTTTCAAGTTGTCGTTCAAGTCTATCAGGCAGCGTGTGCGACGACGGATGAGTATACGAATCATATCATTACAAATACGTTCGGAGCTGACGGGCAATATTTTGCTTACGGCTTGAAACTTCGGAATGGCAGAAAGAGGGATCGCATAAAATCAACGTCCAGGCTTCAGACTTGAATATATCTAGAAGAGTAGTATGCATTGCAGGCAATTGTGAGTGAGAAACACACACATACTCATGATTCAATGTCAGCTGCTCCATTACTCCGCATAGTAGCGTGCTGCAATGACTTGCTGCCCTTAAGGTTGTCCAAGCCACGGAAGATGTGGCACTAGCAAGAAAAGGCGTTCGGTGTAATAAGTGAATGGATATGATACAAGTAAGATAAGTGTACATGTAAGGAATAGGAATGTGCAGGAACAATAGGACCAAGGAGAGGGATATGTAATGAGCGAGCGAGCAAGTATGAGTGAGTAATAAGTGTACTTGGAATCAACGTCAATCACGTAGATCATAATAAATAACCCAAAGAATGGAAGATAAAACCAAAATGAACCGAAAGAGCTAGTACTAGAGCTAAATCATCGAGTGAGAGCAGATAAGCAGGGTATATAAGCAAGTGAGAACAGTTGGGGGTACTAGCGACTACGAACGCTGGATGATGTGTCGTCGCTAAGAGCTAATGAGTACGATGTGTGGATGACCATCATAGGATGGAAAGGAGATGTATATAAGGATGGGTTCACAAGTGGTCCCAGCTGGGGGTTGGTATAACTTTGAGTGCGTTGAGTCCTGGGTATCGGACTTGTAAGTCGAGGGTTAATTGGCGAGGATGAGGTTCCCGCCTATGGGTGAGGTGGCTCAGTGGGGAGGAGGTAAGCTCGTTGCAAATTTGAAAAAATCCGAGAATCCGGGAAATGCTAAACGACGCGTTGAGGAACCCCCTCTGTTCGTGGGTGTAGAATAAAGAGTATCGCGATCAAGTCGGTTCGTTGAAATGAACTATCCTCAAAGACCTCTTGCAATGATAGGATAATCCCACACCTGAAAGCACTGCACCGAGGCCTAATGCTTGTCCATGACCTCCGCATGTTTATCAATGATATCCTCAATAACCCTAACCACCTCAGGTCCATGGACTGGGATATAATCCTCCTGAAAACCTTCAGGATACGCAACCTCGGGTTCGTTGGGGTACGTGAACGATGTATCATTCCACACCCCGACCCACCCCATGCCCAAAGCTCGACTAGTCCAATGATAATCATGTGCGAACCCGCCTGGGTAGAATATCTCTATGACGGTAGAGAGCGAGGTAGTGGACATGAATAAGAGATGGGTAAGACCGTTCCCGTGTGGGCCGAGAAGGATGGTGGTCCGGGAGATGATAGATAGTTGTTCGTCTTTGGTGAGTTTTTCGGCTTCCATTACTATCAGTTCGAATTCTAGCTTATCCTTATATACGGAATTTCTTCGGTGGACTAGATCCTCCAAGGCTTGAACGAGGCTTTGGTGTGATTCCTTGGTGAGTTTTCGTCGTGAGCCGGATTGGCGAGAGATGTATGTGATGAGGATTTTGGTTGGGAGGGGGAGAGTACCCTCTGGCTCTGATTCAACGTTTTGCTCAAGGCCAGCGAATGATAAGACGGCGTTTCTGACAGGATGCCACCACCCGCCGACCTTTTCTCCTCGAAGTCTACCTTGGTTCCGCATATACTCCCATGCCTGAGCAGCCGTACGCTGGGTATGGCTCCCCGTCATATCGTCCCGGAAAGCGGCTGAACGGTCGACGAGGAGAGTTAGGGGGAAGAGAAAAGCACGACCCTTGTCAGAGATGGTGTTTGTAGCCGCCACACGATCTTGCCAATCCTGCTCATGTTCAACGGACATGGAAGGAAATGCGGCTCGGAGAAAGAAAGAGTTGAAACCGGGATTATCTCGCCAGCCGTCAGGGGTTGTGTGCATGAATATCGAGCGGTCGATAGTGGGTATTCCTTTATTTTCTCCTTTTTGATACATAGACGGGTGATTGGAGTTTGAGTTGATAGGATATGCGTTCCAGTTCCAGTTGTGTGCTTTTGCTAGATCTGGATGAGAATGAGATTAAACTTAATGTTGATTGTTTGCATTTTCACTCTCGCTCACCCGGGATTGTCTCTTGAATCTGCTCGGAAAACGCACCATGCCAGAATGCCTGGACACCGAACCAGAGCTCGGCTACGAAATGGTAGTAGTGGCGGAGAAATTGGGACGGGTCGTTGAACAGGATCTGGACCGGTTATTTGGATTAATTGATTGATTGAATCTTGATAAACTCACCGTATTTCCTTCGACCTTGAATACCCTATCCTCCCATCTCCTTTTCGCATCGACAACGTCAATAAAATCCATGATCTCCTTCGTCGGTTCCCTTGCAGCAATATTTTCCGAAGAGCCATCTGCAAACATGCTTATACTTGTCATCTTCCGTATCTCTGGAAACTTCGCAGAATGGTCGGTTAGGATATACAATGTCCCATTGGACATGTACAGATTTCGAAAGAGGGTGTATCCTGGTGCGTGGTGAATTATCGATGTAGCCGGGAATTTTGATGCATCCAGATCTGAAGGTATACGTTGCGCTTCAGCTTCGGACTGATCATGTTGATGTGCGACTCCTATTTCCAACTCTTCTGCAACAGTTCCAGAGTGAACATGCGTGTTAATCTGAATAACCGCCGTCTCCAACCCCAAGCCGCCTGGACTGATAGGATAAAAAACGGCTACGAGGTGCATGAAAGACGCTCCGATGAGAATGAGCATCATGTCTCGCCATGAGAGCGGGTGTCCGAATCGTATGAGATGGGGCAATTTCAATTTCAGGTTCAGCGACATGGTGGAGGGTGTTATTCAATGTGCTTTTTTCGTGTATGTATTCTATAAGAGTCGAACAAGTTTTAGTCAGTTAGGTCATTTCTTCATTCTTTATACCCCGTGGTACACTGGGTAATTATAACGCACCCCCCTTATTCCCGTGGTTCTTGACTGACCTTCGATAACTCCGTCTCTTACTCAACTGTTATTCCACTGATTTCTTCAATTGGTCACGTCCCACTATCTGTCTTGTATGAAGCAACAATGTTATGTACCCTATATATACCATGTCAGTTAGTCTCCGGCAATCTGTCTGGCAAATGTCCCAACGTACACAGATTGCGCTAACGCCAACTTTAGAATCCCGCAGAGTATTGCAGGTTATGTAGAACGACGAAGAAGGAAAGAAAAAGAGAAGAAAAAGAGGAGCGACGGGTCAAAAAAATAAATATCTGTTGTGTAGTATTTCAGGGCACGAAAAAAAATCATTTCTCCTGTGAAAACCGTCGGACTCGAATCGGAAACAGTCGGAGTATCTTTATGATCACGATATATCAATAATTCGGGATATCTTTAGGATCACGATTTATCAATAATCCGGGGAAATATCCCCGGTTTCAGGTACACAAATCTCAAATGTGGGGAATATCCTCCAAGAACAGAAATTGCGGGTCAAAATCACAATCACCATACATCTTTGCTAGTAAACCAGTCGTTGCATTACTAACTCCAAGAATAACACAATTTGTTATCGGAAGATTGGAATGACTCTGTCTTTTTTAGGTCCCTACATTCAAGTTGAAGCAAGTTGTCAGTGATCATCTACTTTGAACATTCTGAAAGAATTCGGACGGACTCAGTGGTGATTTGTCCGACTAGCCATATCACTCAGACATACCGCTAATGATCTCTTCATTTCCCGGGATGGAGAATCGAGTACATTCAGCGTTGGTGTACTGTTTTTTACAATGAGGTATACAGCCTGCTTTCATGGATAAAGAACAGGAGACGAGAGAACATCCAGAATCGGCCCCCTTGTCTCTCAACCTGCTCTTCAACTTGATTGCCACCAATCGTTGAGCTTAATCACTGGCAGTAATTGCACAAATTCCAAAATTGGTTATATTGACCCGGCCCTGGGTCATGAAACTCAAGGGAGACGTTATCGCAGTGGATGATGTGATGGGGGAGCAGAGAGGTTGAATCTTTGTAGATCTTCAGGAAGGGAAAAAGCAAAGAGCCTGAGGAGAAGGAACAGATTCAACTCTGATTTAATAATTTGATCCTCCACGTATTATACTCAAAAATTTCCGCAAATGCACCTGCTTCAATATAACTACCAATAGTTCTTGGATTTCATGAGGTAGTGGAATTTTGGGGATACCAAATACCAAAACCAATGATGCGAAAACAGGAATGAAGAAAAATCGAAAAATTGATGATTGGATCCATTGAGTAGGGAACCACTGGCAGAAACCAAGCAATTCAAAAGAAAGCAAGCAAGAAACTTGATATAAAGAGATTCAGAACATGTGGATTTTGGTTTACCTGCATAACCAATCAACATATGATATAAATGGTGAAAAGGAGTAACAAAAGGAAAGGCAGTACAAGACTTCAAGGTTCAAGGTTCAAGGCATACCCACTTCCCGACTGCGTCTTTGAGGAAATACTCACCAGGTGAAGATAACTGTTGTGTGGCCCTTCAAATGGAATAAGACCACTGTTATTAGGCTGATCTATAAGCTTGTTGAACACTTCAGGTGCAGTTCCGTAGACCGCTCTTATCATATCACGAATAAGTACGTAGTCAACATGGACCATTAGTTATGATTATATAGCAAACGGTTAGAAGTAAATAACCTAGAGCAGGCTTCGCGCAATGGAGGAATCAAATACTGATAGTCTGTAATTTTAAGAAGCCCTTAAGACGTGAACCGCTTACACACTTATATTTCAGGGCTGATACTGATTCTTCTGTCTCTCTGTCAAATGCGGAACACCCACTTGAGGCTACTTGTGTAGCTGTTTCGAAACCCGTATCATCCAGCAAAGGAGACTCAAACAGTATAAAGACGATTGATGTGAATATCAATGAGTAAATTTGGATGCATGGCAATTGTTGTGCTCACCCAAGGCTTGACCATGCCGATGATACGAAACAAGCTTGAGAGGAGTAATCTATCATGCCGGCGATGAACAATACGCTACTCCAGGATGGCAGACAGTGTTGCTTCTAATGCCGACATGATTCTTGAAAATATTTAGCAAGGAATTATGTAGATCAAAGTGTTCAGGGTGTTTGCTCCCCTTAGTTAGTTCGATGGCTAAGAACTAAGGTAGTCCCCCTGAGCGCTGAGAAGTTGCAACATAAAATTGTCTGTACTCACTGCAGCTGGCATATAAGTAGCAGGATTACACCGTTCGATAAATCAGATAATGCAGTGCAAGCCAAGTGATGAGTGTTTCGAGGAGCTTGAACTAAAAAGGAAATACCGGGCCGATAACAGACCGCATGATCGATCTTGGCGGACGAGTCTTTGTCAGACGTTTTCTGGATCTGTGATTTTATTGTGTTTCTCTAAAGCTAATTCTTGTACTCTTGTGTTCGTGGAACGGTCAACATCAACAACATTGACCAGGGCAAATTTTTCCGCTCGCTGTGATCAAATCGGCTGTGTGTTCCAATTGTTTCCCTGTGTATTGATTGATTTTCTTTGATTGACGGTCGTTGACGACGGAGTTTGTGTTTGTTGGTTACGAACGGACAAGATCAGTAAAGCTTTGGGAGCGACAAGTCACATCGCCGACTTACTCACGTAACGACGTTGAATGTCCTATCTCACTCAAACGGCATTGACTCCTTCACGTCCTGCGCCTAAACCTGATTCCAACATGTATACACCCAACTCATCCGGGGCCTCTTCAGGTTACAATAGTGCCTTATCGTTCTCTCCATCCACACCCGCACCGTCGAGCTCAGCATACAACTCGAATTACTCTGGAATCGGAGGTGTACCGAGTCGGATGAACTCTATGGACTCTGCAGGTTCGAATGGCTCCTCTGGTATTGGCATTGGAAGCAGTGGCAGTGGCAGTCTGGTTGGACCCTCACCTGGTGGACAAGGTTCACAAGGTACATTGAGCGGCTCATCAAGCCAAGCCGACCGGTCTGTCATCAGAAGTGGACAGGCAAGTGTGAAAGAGGACGGGACGTTCGCGAGCTGGATATGGAAAGTAAAGTGGTTGGTGTTGAAAGACCAGACGCTGAGCATGGCCAAATCGGAATCTGCTCCTCCGCAGACAACGATAATGCTCAAAGACGTATCAAACGTTGAACGCACAGATTTAAAGCCTTATTGCCTCTTACTCGAGGCGTCGCCCAACAAACGATACTACCTTTCTCTCAAATCTGACGAAGAACTGTACTCATGGCAGGACGACATTTACTCTCGTTCCCCACTCTCCTCATTCTCTCAACCAACAAACTTTGTACACAAAGTACACGTCGGTTTCGACCCTGTCTCTGGCGCTTTCACCGGTATGCCTGAACAATGGAGCAAGTTGCTCACAAAGAGCGCGATAACAAGAGAGGATTACGCCAAAGACCCTCAGGCTGTCCTTGATGTCCTCGAATTCTACACTGACGGCCTGAAGAAGAGAGAGATGGAGGAAATGGGGATCGGTGGCCCAGTGACGATGACTGGCTTGAACTCTCCAGCCCGGTTCAACGCTGGCACAGGTCTAGGCGGTGCCTCAGCCGCCGCATCGACCACTCCAACAACACCTCTCTCCTCAGCTGCCGCACGCGCTGCCGATATCGTTTCCAACGGGACAACGCAACGTGTTCCTCCTTCGCTCGCAGGCGCAGGTCCCGCTACGCTTCAAGCTTCCAGACCTGCTCCCCCAAGACCTTTGCTTACCGGTCAACGAACAGCTCCTGCAGCCCCTGGAGGTTCAGCACACACGCCTTCGTCTGCGGACTTGAGGGCAAGGCAGAAGGCGATTGGGCCTAGGGAGCCTGGATTGCCTCCACCCCCGAGACAAGACTCGCTAGCTTCAGCAGAGATCAGAGAAAAGGAGAGGGACAGGGAGGAAAGGGTGGAGCAAGAGAGGAGGGATAGAGAAAGAGATAGAGTTGAACAAGAGAAGAGGGACAGGGCTGAGAGAGCGGAGCAGGAGAAGAGGGAAAGGGAAAGAAGAGACAGGGAACGGAGAGAGAGGGAACGTGAGCGAGCTGAACAAGCCCAACTCCAACAATCCCAAACTCAGCCTTCACCTCAAGCTCGATCCCGAGATCGTACGCCTGAGCCTCCAGTAGGTGGCCGACCACCTGCGAACCCACTCGGGGGGTCTGCGCCGTCAAAGAGTAGTCCGGCTACGACGTATCCTGCTACGCAGCCTGCGGGTGGGGCAGCTGGTGCGGTTGCTGGTCCACCGCCGGTGAAACCTCTGCAGCCGGCGAAGAAGGTACAAATTGAGGATGGAAAGAAAGGTGTGCATTTCTCTCATTCGCCTACCTTACCCGTATAAAAATTCTCTCTCTGATTATCTTCCGCAGAAAAACCTCCCAATTCAGCGGGCGTAGCGGCAGCCGCCGCGGCTCTGGAGCAAAAACCAACCGCGGGAGGAGGTGCGGCAGGTAAGCCGGAGAAGGAGAAGCGGATAAGCACGATGACGGAGGTTCAGATTATGGAGAAGCTGAGGAGTGTGGTCAGTGATGAGGATCCGAAGACGTTGTATTCGAAGATCAAGAAGGTTGGACAAGGGTAAGTTGGTTTTTTGGTGTTCAACGTTCTGATTTTGTGTCTTTGACTTCTACTGACTTGTTTACTGCTCATATAGCGCCTCCGGACACGTCTACGTCGCCAAGACCCTCGCCACTGGTAAAAAAGTGGCGATCAAGGAAATGGATTTGTCACATCAGCCGAGGAAGGAGTTGATTGTTAATGAAATATTGGTTATGCAAGAAAGTCAACATCCGAATATCGTTAATTTTCTTAACAGGTGACTGTCTTTCTCTCTGTGCTTGGCTGGCTGCTTTTGGGTGGTTTGATTGATATTTGATTGCAACAGCTACCTTGTCAAATCCAACGAATTATGGGTGGTTATGGAGTATATGGAGGGAGGTGCGCTGACAGATATAATTGAGAATAATACTTTGCAAGAGGATCAGATCAGTAGTATCAGTTTCGAGGTGAGCTTCCCCTGTCTGCCTCTCCTCTCAACAAAAACTTTTACCCTAAACTCTTAACTAGACCTGCAAAGGCCTTACCCACCTCCACTCCCAACACATCATCCACCGCGACATCAAATCCGACAACGTCCTCCTTGACTCTCACGGCCGAGTCAAAATAACCGATTTCGGATTCTGCGCTAAGCTCACGGACCAGAAGAGTAAGCGCGCGACGATGGTAGGCACGCCGTATTGGATGGCTCCAGAGGTTGTGAAGCAGAAGGAGTATGGGGCAAAAGTCGATATTTGGAGCTTAGGGATTATGGCGATCGAGATGATTGAAAATGAGCCGCCGTATCTCGATGAGGAGCCGTTGAAGGTGAGTTTGAAAAGGTCCCGACTGGGGTTTTGGTTGACGTTCTCTGTTTTTTTTTCTGGCAGGCTCTATATTTGATTGCGACAAATGGTACACCGACCTTGAAGAAGCCCGAGTCCTTATCTCGGGAGTTGAAAAGTTTCCTAGCGGTTTGTCTGTGCGTGGATGTGGCTAGTCGGGCGACGGCGGGTGAATTGTTAGAGGTGATTCATCTCTATCATCTTTTTGTGGGTTGTGTTCGTTTCCGATTCTGACGATTATCAAATATAGCATGAGTTTCTCAAGAAAGCATGTGCGCTCAGTGGGCTAGCGCCGTTGTTGAGGTTCAGGAATAAGCAGGCTTCATAAATCTGGTCAAATCAAGGAACATCAAACTCGAATCAATGAAACGAGGAAGAATTATCGCGAGGAGGAGGACGGGGACTGGGTCAAGGTTTAAGAAGGACGATGGACGATAGACAAAACATTGTGTATCATGATAATTCTTTTTCTCTCCTTCAACTTCTCTTCCTCCTTTGATTCTTGCTGGAGTTGTATTATCGTTGTTCAGTGCCTTTTTCCCATTGAGGTTTAATTCTGATACTTGAAGTTGTTCGTTGTTCCCTCCAATATTTTTCTGGTCGAGTTTTCCGAATATCAAGTTCACTACTGCTTCCTGCCTCCTCTACTTTCTGTCTATTTCTTCATATCTCTGTCTTCTGTTCTCATTTGTCTCCATTATTCCTCTCCGTCACAATACATTCGAGTCACATAACAAAGTAGTTGTTGCCTTCTTTTTCTCTCTTTGTTTCAACTTGTTTTTTTTCTTTGTTTCTTCTCTAACTCTTTGCTTGAGTGTCGAACACATCTACGAACCTACGCGAATCATGAAGTCCCTCAATCAATTACACAAGAACCAAAACTCTAGGAGAATGCCTTTTTTCTCCCTCTCTAAACCCGGGTTTTGTTATGAATCGTGAGCTACTAAAACCACCATCATGCTACACCGTTGGTTCAAAGTTTGAACATCAGCTAGGCGCTTTAGTTGCACATTTACATAATTGCATTCATACCATTGCATCCAAAACCCATACATGCTCACTATACACTTTTACTGTTTTTCAGAACCAAGGTAGAATGGGATGAGGATACGGTGTCATCAGACCCTGACTGGGGAGGGCCAATAATCATGATTGAGTGTTTATGCATTGACCAGTTGACTTTCGATGCAAGTCCCCACACTGCCCATGCACCATATCTAGATGTATCCAACAGTCAGAATGCATGTATCATTTAATTATATGATTTTTCAAAAAAGGAAAAGCTCAGGCTCACACTTGCGTACACATCAGTGATACAGTCATGATCACCAGTAGGATGGATAAGGCTATATCATCTGATGTAGAATGAAATTGAATGAGGTGCTGTGCCCAGAAAGCAAGCAGGTAGGCAGCGAACGCCAGCTTGAAAATACTAGTATATGCATATAAATTTGATTTATACTCCGTGATGATCAGTGAAGTACTCACAATGATTGAACAGCGGCAAAGTAAAGGACATTCCTCGTGATTTTGTATGAGCAACCCATTCGATCTTAAGGGACACAAGACTCAGCGTTAGTCACCAGAGGCATGGATGAGGACGATCCACCATCAATGTCACCCACTCACACATCAACAGCCCAATGAAAACACTCTGCTCCGTTGTAGCTTGGAACAACCAGATTTCCCCCGCACCCATCAAGGCCGGATGTCTCGTATAAGACAGCACACTGAGCAATAATACGATCGCAAAGATGGTACAGAAATGGTGTGTCATTAATGGCCATCTCATTGACACCCTATACGTGAGTTCAAATATGTACAAACCTGAGATGAGGAGGGCAGCGACTTTGAGTAAGGCCACTTCGGTGAATGTGTAGGAAAGCGTGTTAAGAATTGGAGAGGCAACGAGCTGGAGTATGAGTGTGGCAGTTGTGAAGAAGATGGCGAGGACATATGTGACTGTGTTTCGCTGGTTTACAAAAGACATGTCCGCATAAGATAGAGAAAAATGGCAGAAGAAGAATTCAACAGCTTTTGCTACGACATATAGCAGGAGCATGTAAAGAACACAAGAGATGGAATACTGTGAAAGCACGAATCTGGTAAGCAAGAAGGACATTGGTGCACCGGAATTGCTCACATAGGCGACCGTCGTCGTATAAATGACTTCATTCTCCACTCTAACTAGCTCCATCTGATTATTGAGCGGAATGTTTTCCACATCAAGAGCATTGAAGCTTGCATTGAAAGCAAGAAGAGTGTTGTTGAACGGTACGGAGTCCGTGACCTGGATATAGTCCCTGGGAATACACATATCCCCTCCTGTGGGTCCGATATGGGAACAGTGTACTTCCGGCCGGTATTTGACCATATCTAATTTGAAACAAAACGACCATGGAAGAGGAAGATGAATTAGAAGTTGTCTCGTAAGCTCGCAAGTGAGAAACAAGACAAAGAAATACATACTTTTATGAACATACCGACACCATCCATTATCCATACCCCCTTCCCAAGGTTGTCCAAAGGGAATTTGGGTGATGAACCCCATACAGGCATCATTCGAGGCATATACCTGATTCTCACTGGTACAGTATTGGGTAGACATTTGACATACATCCACTGCTGTTTTTAACCTAATGAGCTCTGTTGTGTTCAATGTTGCATTTATCGCATTCGTCGCTTGAGGCAGAGCAGTACCAATGTTCGATCCGTTCACCACCGTGTACGTTGTATTCATCAAGCCCAGACTCTCAGCCACCGCCGTCGCAGTCGAGTTCGACCCTTCGTCCAGTGTTACATTCAACTCCTGTGCGATCCTCGGACTCAACAACGGCACCACATAATTGAAGAACTCACTCCATCTCCTCAGGATAGCATCATACGAGACGATCTTCATATCATTATCGAATGCAATGAACAAGTCGATTTGCAGTGGGAAGGAAGAGTCAATAGTTGGATACCAAAGGGTATTAACCAAGCTGACTGCAACGACTGGAGGTTCGATTACCAGTGATTGAGTGGTGAATGAGGGAGTCGGGGTTCCGATGAGCTGGGTGGTGTTTTCTGATGCACCTTCAACAAAGAGACCGAAGAGATATTCTGTGTTGAGTTCCTGACCGACGAATGTTGTGGTGATATCGATCCGCCCTACAACATCCTCAGAGAGAGGGGAGGGGATTGAGTTGTTGATTACGGAGGTAGGGTTGGTAAAACTAGAGCAGAAGATAGTGTTTCAAATTATTGCTGACAAGCCAGAGGAAGGTGAATAGTACACACGCATTAGCAAACGATTCGATTGCACTGATATACTCAAAAGGTTGTTTATACGCTGCTGTTGAATAGATCAATCGGAGGACTAGAATGAACTTGGCTGCTGAAGGGCAAATAAACATTAGGTCAAAAGAACTTCAAGGGAAGAAAAACAGAGACAGAAAACGAGAGAAAAGTTGAACTGAGACACAGAGGGGACAGTAGAGCATTGGGACCGAGAACTACTTATACCTGAAATTTTCTTTCGTTCATTGGATACTTGCATCGAATTGCTCAGTTTATCGAAGCCGGGGCGCTATCACCAATATGTATGGAACTACTCGGAGTATCGAGTGACTGAATTCAGCCGCTCCCTTCCTCCTTGTGCGACGTGCGTTATGTGTTCCTGTGCAAGTCCTACCGGCGGGCGGACTAATTATCGATAACCACGGAAAGCTATGCAAATTCTTCTAGCGCGTCTGAAGGTATCTGTATCTAATTTCGTGTTATGAAAGATCCAGATATTCAAAGAAATGTCGGTCATACCAGCCAAGGCAAGGCAATAACTCAAATCAACCAGCTAAACTCCGGGCTTGAGAAATAGCACTTGAATTCGAGTTTACCTAGTATATACTGTGTGTGAGTAATCTCAGAAAATAAAAAGATAGTGTCCTTGTCCTTGAAACCCACCTGTCAAATTGAACATGTCCATACTAGTGAAAGTTGAAGTTTCAACATGGGCTGAAGCCGCAATCCTTGTTGTGGCAGAGCACTACGCGTCATACCTTACCGACATCCCTTACCAACATCCCGTGCATTGGCACATTGATGCGTTGAATACCTTCGCGAATATCTGATAGTACTATTTCTGATGACGAGTAATTTTCAAGCGGAATTTCCGCGTCCTGTTGCACAAATAATTATAACTGACAGTGACGTTGATATTGTTGACGCAAGTGGGGAAGTCATAATGAAATAACGTGACCAATGACCAGCTCTGGATAGGACAAGATGCGAGACTCTTCTTGAGTCGAATATGTTAGTATGAATAGAGCTATGTGAATATCTTATTATTTGGGTTTTTGGATGGAGCTTGGCTCCGCGCGGGTGGGTCTGTGTTACGCACGCGCAGAAGGCCTAGTCACAGAACGGGTAGGCCAAAGAGTCTACCCGCTAGAAATCTCTGTGAATGTCGATATATAAGAGGGAGGGTGGGTTGGGTCAATAAAAAGACTTCGAAGTGTTGGAGATCGTTGCGTGAATGTGAAAAGTTTACTAAGCGCTCCCAGCAGCTGGCCGTATCGGCGGCTAAACTCCTCTATTTGTCTCTGCTTGTCGTATCCTTAGATAAGCCAGGCTTTGCCTGACTTATCGCGGAGTTAGGTACTTACCATTATCCCCAATGACATTCAAAGTTCCAGCCTCCCGTCGGCTCAAAAACAACTTCCAGACCTCTGTTTTAAAGTAACCTATTTGCGAAGTGTACCGCTTTACGTTTACTTTCACCGTCAATGTCAGTATATCTATCCTGATACAATGATTGAAAGGCTGTCACCACCCCATCAAGATGATGAAGATTCACTACAATGAGTAGGACCTACCCGGGTGATAGATATTCAATGGATGCATGTGCTGTGGGTTACAGTCTAAGGCTAAATTATTAGCCCTCTGATACAAGGAACCCTCTGTTGAGCTCTAATCGAATTGTGTTGCAATTGTAGTCTAAACCCTGTCTCAGGACACTTTCTTCCTTCCATCTTTCTCCCTTTTCAGCTTGGGTTGGACACGGACTTGTAGAACGTCTGCCGTCCCCTCTAGCCACGCCAGGAATGAAGGAAGATGTGCTGGACTTTGACGCGAATGGATAAAAGGTTTAAGGGTGGCTTCAAAATTCAAATACCAAGTGATCAGTGCAGAACTTTCTCATATGTTTCTTAACACGACTACAAGTAGCGTACGCGTGATTGTTTTTAGCAGCCGCCGCTGAAAACTACAGATGAGCGGGTATACGAGGTTGACCTAGTTCATATCTGCATGTCTTGCAAGTCAAGCCTCGAACTGACAGAAAGAGTAATTCCACACCATGATGCGTGAGTTTAACCACTTTAACACAGGTGATTGGTACACTGACTGCAAAAAAAACTGACCAAGGGTGCAGACATATCAGAGAAGAACGGTGCGCTGTGCTTTGGCTAACAAAGAAAATTAGCTGACTTACTTCAACCTGCCGCCATCTTTTCCCCGTTGTTAGTCCTTTGTCGCGATAGTCTACTGGTTCCTTGCAAGCTCAAACACCATTCGTAATTTGTAATAATGTGTCGGGCTTCTTTTATTCTACTGCGAAAAGCTTACGTGGTGGAATACAAATTTGAAGTGCCACATCATCCTCGGTTAAGCCTCTCCGGGGGCAGCATGTGCATAGCTAAGTAGGGACTGCTAGGGACGTACCCTTCACTGGCACTCACGTTTAATGCAAGCTTCAAATGCTAAAATGTCCCGCTTCACAATCAGATGGAGCTAGTCAAAGTTGAGGTTGTTACGCTGAATACCACACTGATACTCTTACAACTGATTACCCACCGTACTCCGTCTCTTTTGATGCTCATTTCATTCGTCGCTGGATGGCACTCGATGAATCACCATTTTTATACGATTTTGCTGAAGTTGCTCAACCTGCTGTCTTATACAAGGCATTCGGCTTTGATGGGGGCTGGTCAAATTTGGTTATTCCGAGCTACCTCAGAGCAGAGTGTTCTCGTTAGGCTGTTGTTGCTCATGTGTATCCGTACCTTCAGATAATATTCTCTCTTTTCGGCTACCCCAGCTATCCGTGTACTCCGTTGCCATCCAATCTTTGTTAATCCACCATCCGAAACGCATCACTCATATCCCCCTTTTAGTATCACTCGCATATTTATCATCATCAACACCACGACGAACTCCACTCTTCGTCGGATGATGTCGCTTCACTGTTAGCAAGTCATGATCCAATCAGGCTGAATGAACTCATCTGATTGTGACGACGTTATACATAGATACTTACTACGAAAATCGACCGCACCGTCAAAGAGCAATCATCTCCTTGGACATCCGAGTCCTATTCTACGTTGGGGCGAATATACATAAAATCAAATTGGAAGTTCTCACATAATCTGGTTGATCCTGCGAATTCATTTAAGTAATTGATCTTAACTTCATTGTCAAAGCAAGGGTTATCAAAAGCGTGACCTCCCTGCCATGATGCCGTGGTGTTAAAATTCTACTCCGCCACAAGCTGGACAAGTGCCTCAAACGAGAAGTGCGTTATTCTCACACTTGGAACTTCTGCTTTTCGAATCCTGAAGACACACATTGGTCAAAAACTGTCGTATCTTTCGCATCCTTCGCATCTCAGCTGTATCCATCGGGTCCAAGCTTGGGTTAAAAAAATTTTCGAGTTCGTCTCTCGAAGTTGGGGGAACTCATTTTCATTGATGGGCTGCCCCTCGGATACCTCAAGAAATAGGGAAATCCTTGATTGCATGGAAGGAAGAAAGGAAGGAAGTGTATCACAAGAATTCATGATGGAATTCTTGCGGGATTGATGAGTGAGAAACTGTGATGAAGCGGTGGCCGTAAGCTGGCTGTAAGCGACCGCTGAGAAATCCATAAGGCAAAGGATTTATGGTTATCAGAGCTCGCCACGCATAAAGGCGACGGGGAACGCACATACGCGTCGGGAAAGAAGACAATCTCAACCGCGATCATTTATTCCTTATGGACCTGACAGCCCGAAATCAAGTCCTATCATGCAATCATGTCCGTCCCAGTCCGTTCCTTGGTTTGTGGCATCCTTTAAATGATCCTTCGTTTCTCGAGTTGCCTCAGATATTCTAGCAGTATCTCTGAGGCGAGTTCGCTTCCTCTATTCATGCGTTCCCTTGTTCATCGTACTCACCATCTTTCGTAGTGACGAAGTTCCTTACTGTATCAGTGCGAACCGGCTGATATCGTATAAGCACTCATTTACCCTTTTCGTGCACTGATCTTTCATTTGAGCCATGCCTCTGTGTGCTTTGACTGCTTTGGTGACGGTTTTCCAACTTCTCGTATCCGCCTCCGCTTTTAGGCAGCCGTACGAGTATCTGACGGCAATTCAATCCTTTGCTGATGCGTGCGTGCTGTAACTTCGATCCATTGGCACATAGCACTCATTCTATATCCTGATCCAATGATCCAGGTTCACCAACCCTTCCGCTGTGATCAACGGGTCAATGACGTCCCCCCTTGCAGAGGATGTCGTGGGCCGCATCGATGTCACGACGACCTTTGTTGGACAGGAGCTCAATACGGAATATTTGTTCGGTCTTTTCGTTGAAGGGGCATCAGAAACCTCCACGCAGCTCATTGGGTCTCCTTCATCGTATACTACCCAGTCGCTCGTGGTCGAGCCCCCGGTCGTCGCAGTCAGCCTAGTCAACCAGCTCCGCTATCCGACCATTGATTCCTCTTTCCCTCTCCAAATCGATTTGTTCATTGCATTCGACGACGACTTGAAGATCATCTCCTACGATGCAATCCTCCGCCGATGGAGTGAATTCTTCACGTATCTCGTCCCGCTAATTACTCCTCAGATCGCCATAGAGCTCAACTCGACCTCGACGAACAGCACAGAACTGATTTCGATGAAGACGGCGATGGATGTATGTGCAATGTCCACAGAATACTGCACCGATGCGAATCAAGTATACGACTCGAACGATGCGTGTATGGAATTTATGACGCAGATTCCATTTGGAAATCCATGGGAGGGAGGAATGGATAACGGTTGGTGCCGATATATTCATAAAAGTATGGATCTTTTCGATGCTTTCTTGCATTTTCGTAGCTAATCTTACTCACACAGACATGGTGAAGTATCGGCCTGAAGTGCATTGCCCTCATATTGGTCCCACCGGAGGCGACATGTGCATCGCGAGGGACTATGTTCAGGTCACTGAGGACATGCCCTTCAACATCACCCTTCTCTCGTATAACGCAAGCTATAATGCTCTTGATATGAAGAACATCCCCGATCACAACCAAGACGAATTAGTTGCAATTGAGACTGAGATCGTTTATATGACCACGGTCGCCTTTGTAAGTCGATATTTCAATTTCGAGACTACTAATAGAACGTATTTGGTATCTTATAGTACTCCGTCTCTTGCGTGATCTACATGCTCCTGCTATATGTTCTAGCAAAAGCCGTGGAATTCCTCTTCGGCCGATACTCCTTGTCCTATGGCACCATGTCAATCACGAACCAACGAAATTCTGTAACCTATGTTATGGCTATCTTCTTGACCGGCGGAGCGCTGACTCTGCAACTTATATCTTCTCCCGTACTCAACAATCGCTATACATTTGCTGCATCTGGTATGCTCAAACTTACAGCCTTGGTCATTTCCGGACTGTACATATTCGAGCTCACATACCGTATCTCAATGAGATGGCCTCTCATGACGCATCACTTCTGTACAATTTTTGCGATCGTGCTTTTACTAAGTGTGCTATCCTATACCAGACACCCGGCGTTGATGGGAGCTGGTGAAATCTGGCTGTTCCAAGCTACGACGGAGCAGAGTGTTTTCGTAGGGCTATTGATGTGTATGTTTTCATCAACGCCAATTGCCTGCACTAAATACTCAATTCTTCCTTCCCAAAGATCGACTAGATTGCTCTCCCAGACGGACTCGCAATGTGTTGTACTTCGCGGCCGTTCAATCGTTGTTAGTAAAGCGTTGAATCCTGCACCTCATCATTGTTCACTCACGCTCTGGTTCTAGTATCTTCAAACTTGGTTTCGCTGCATACCTTCTTGGCTTCTGGGCAAAGCACTTGGCCCAGTTCCACTCTTCACCGAACGATATCGCGTTGTCTGTTCTTCTGGTCGTCCTCACAGTGCTTTTGATGGGCACACAAGTGTGAGTACTCTAACAGTTCATATTTCGAGCTTCTCATTTTCGTAATAAACAGATACGGGGCCGGAGCAGTCTGGGGACTTGCCAAGAAAGTAGATCGTTTCATGAATAATCCTTCTATCTCGCCAGTTGAATCTTCGAAATCGCATTCAACTCTGGTATTCGAGGAATTGCACAAAGTTTAATTGATTTCGCCAAAACTATAGAGTCTGGATTCGGTAAGCTCATTCCCAGCCCCCTTTGCCTTCCGTAGACTTGCTCATCGATGACCAGTGTACCTTAAACTGCTTGTCTTTTTTTTTCTCGAAATACTGCTGGGCTGTATGTACTGAATTAGCAGATGTGTTCCGCTTGTTGCAAATTTTGTACCCTTTTCTGTAGGCGTAGCTGTATTTTGTCTTTCTTTTCTCACTTGTTTGTATGTACTGTTTGTGTACCATTTGACCTCTAGAGCACACTTCACCAATCTTCTTCTTCGGAGCTCGCGGTGGGTCTTATTTTGGTTTTCCAGCCCCCATGCTGCGCTACTTTCAGAATTTTTGTCGAATTTTTATAGATATCTATCAATACAACATCCGTTTATATCGCTCGTCCGCCAGAGCGCCAGCTCATGTCAGGCGGTATCTCGTAGCTTTTAACTACATTCAACGTGTTCTTAATCATCGAGTCGTTTCAAATATATGAATGCATACGAAGGAGTGTGAGGCTACAGAGTACATATAGCTACAAGAATGCCGGTGCTCTACAAATGCATGAAATGAGTGGAAGTGCTTGACAACAATACAAATCAACGAATGCACGAGTGCAGAGTAAGAACTTTAAAGAGAAGTTGTTAATCATCGTGCAAGTAATGAGCTGTTCTGAAATCATTCATCAACGTCAAAGAGAGATGACAGAAGATAGATGATCAAAAAAACAGGTATAATGACGAAAAGAGCGGCAAGAGCGAATGGCGCAAGCAGGATATTATACCATGTTAAGGCCTCTTCCTCTTCTTGCTGACCTGCAGGAACCTCTGCAGCCGGTTTCTCTTCTTCGGGAAACGGTGTGTCAAACCATTCCGGCGGCGGAAGTGGAACCTTGCGAACACAATTCGGGGAGCCAAAAGGAGGATACCGTTCGAGGATAACAAGCGGTTGAGGAGGAAGAATGATCGCAAGTGATTGCTTTGGAAAGTTTTGAGGTTTTTCATCTTGGGTGTTCGCTCGTCGTCGACGCTTTCTGGTCGGTGTGGGCGATGCTTTGGGTAAGTAGTCACAAGGGAAACGTGGAGTACGAGCAACACAAAGGGAGGAAGGAAGGGAAATAGGTTGCGCGGAGGTGTTGGTGTCAGTTCCGCCAGTTCGAGAACTAGCGAGAGCAATTTCGGATTCGTCGAGAGTCATCCGCCGAGTTTTCGGTGCGGGGGTAGACTTGGACTGTGTAGAGGGTTTGCTTGGTTCAGACGCTGTTCGTCTAAGGACTGGAGACTGGGGGAAAAAAGTCAGAAGTGAAAGAAAAAAGGAAGAGTTATGCTCATACGGTGATAGCCCTAGAAAAACGACGCAGTCGTTTCGGGGGAAAAGAGGGCCGTTGAATTTTCCCAATGAGAGGTAGAGACATCAAACGTGAGCGCGATGGGGAGGGAGCTTTGGGAAACGATGACACATTCGAGGAGAAGGAGAGATATCTCATCCAGCGAGGGCGAATTTTGGGGGGACGAGGGAATCCTTGCTCAGAAGTACTGGTCAAAGCAGAAGAGTCCTCTTCGTCTGACACTATAAGAACTGGTTCAATTTCAGATGGCCTGGTCCGTTTAGGAAGGAGCGCAGTGAATTCAAGAAACTTTTCGACTTCCTACATTCAAAATGTACATTCGACCTTGCGAAACGGGGATGATGATAGCAAAAAATTCTCACCAGTTGAGCTTCATTTGGTGCAGCATCAGGATTCTCTGCCCAGTATTTTCGACCCTCGATATAGCTATCTGCCATTAACTTCTGCATCCTGTGCATGCAGATGGCATCGAGTCGACTTGACGGCATATACCTCTGACACACCATCATATAAGAACATGAACAAAATCAAGAACACAATTCAGGAAAAATACACACCGCAGGGGGAACAGTGTTTTCACCGTAATCAGGGAGAGCGAACATTTCGAATGAAGGTGTTAGATTTCAGTGAGATGATGAATTAGCTGTAATGCTTTAAGTCACGCCGGAGAGAGAGCAGTAGCGGTAGCCACAGAATAGAAGTTCGAGGAGATATCGGGTAGCACAGATATGCGAGTGTCGATTTTGACTGGCATAAGAGCAAGTGGCACAGCTGTTTATATAGTATTAGGTCTGAATGCATTGTCCGTCAAATGTGGTCAAAAGAATTCGCTATAACAGTGGGTCTTCGAATTCAGGGTCGAAGCAGTGGTTTCGGTAACTTTTTTTCATCAGAGTCTCGGTACCTCATCCGATCTCCAATATTTTTTGAAGTTTCTAACAGCAGAGTGACGATATAATTCATAGCCAGTGTGTAGTCTTGTATTGAGAGCCAGTTCAGTAGAGCAGAACACCCCGAGAATGTTTGAAGTCACAGGAAAGCAGTGAGTAGACCTTCGTATCTCAGCGAACAATAGCAGTGGCGAACAAGAACATCCATCGCCTGTTTTGGTAGCACGGCAATACGCGTGGGTTTTTCGGGACTTGCCGCTACCTCGTTGCGCCTACCCAATTAGGGGTATGCACCAGCTGGCTGCTGTGGTGCTTCTTCTCCTCATCTACAAGCCTTGCCTGTTTTTCAGTATCAATGATGCTGCTCCGCGCTCATGAGAGTGGTGCCACTGCCTCCTTAGGAATACTCTGCATGCAGTGTTTGAACAAGAGCACTTAGATTCTGGATCCGAAAAAGTGGCTGCCACACGCGAGAGGTATAAGTAATATCTGCTCAAAGGTTTAACAGAAGATCTACAAGGCACTCATTCTGCATATGCAGAAATAGAATGCAAATGCATTCTATCTTCACTCTCCAACTGGATACTAGCTTCATGTCTTTGAGCGATATCCCGATGAACGTCGAGGTCAATCTCTTGCTGCCCTTGATTTTGCTCTCCCTCCTTCCAATGGTCCTGCTCCTGTTCGTCGCTGGAACTCCTCTATATTCTCCCGCCGCATTTCATCTCGTTCAAGTTTCACTCTCTTTCTAATCCTCATCATCGATCCGCTCTTCGTCGGCTGGGTCTTCGACAATATCGAACTCCTCATCTATACAAGTACAAGTAAAGCCATAAACGAAGAGATATATTCGCGCTGAAGGACAACATGTGACTTGGACTTTTTCCGAAGCCATAACGACGCACCGGAATAATTAGCATCGGCCACTTTTGACTCCATTCACGTCTTCTTCTTCGGCTCAAGCATCCTCAAAGCTTAAGCTACATAACGATGCGTTCCGCTGCTGCTCCCCTCGTTCAGGGCGAAACTCCGTCTACAGCCTGATATTCTATCTTCTCGGAGTTTCCTCCCGGCCATATCTCTCATGGCTTTACATCGCGTTTGGCATGCTATCATATATATGTGCAAGTTCACAATGCATCACATGACACACGGGAAGGTAACAAAAATCAGTCGAGCTGATATTTGCACCAAATGGCGAAGTTTCGGTCCAGCTCTCAGGAAGACCGATAGGAGGTCCAAAATTCGCTATTTCGGCCGGTCTGAAAGCTTATGTAAAATATAGCATTTCAGCAAATATATTATTAGAGTAAATAGGCGGAACAATAGATGTTATTTCACTGTAGCTAAAATAAGTCCAAAAAGATATAACTTCGTAAGTTCTTTTGAGATAGTAAAAAGTAGATGTATCACGACTACTGAAAGGAAAGACAAAAGCTGACATTTCAGCCAGCCCAAACCAGCAACTGAAATGATAAATATTGGTAGTGCTTTTCCGGCATATGAAAGGCTGGCTGGAAGGTGTAATTTTAGCAAGCGTGAAAGGCCGCGGGTGCGTGCAATACCTGACGCAGGCACGTCAAACGCGTCCTAAGCCTGACGCAGGAACGTTGAGCACATTCATAAATATCGGAAGTGTGGTCAATCTCTACTTAAGTTAACCAAGACCGTGCGAGCATTAGAGTAGTCAAAACGAGCTGCGTGAGCAACGATATTGTCCAAGCTGATGACATCCGCCTTCTGCCTCAGTGTTGAGGAGTAGCTTCTGGCTAATAAATGGGGGTGTCGTAGAAAGGGGTCATATAATGATTTCGATAATTTTTCGAAAGGGCGAACGTGAACTTCAACAGTGAAACCACTTGCACTTTGGATATTTCGAATCTCCTGAATTTCACCTCCAACAGGTCCTGAATCCGGAGAAGGCCGATATAGAATGGTCGCGTTACCTGCATGTGTCTTTGAAGGAGAATAATTTGCATTATCCCATTTAGCATATGCACGTTGTGAGCCTTTCATTGGTCGTAAGCCAATGTCTGCCTTTGTCGCATTAGCCGGCACAAAGCATTTGTCGAATAGAGATTTGAGCTGTTTCACGGCCTCTGGACAGTCTGGACGCCGAAGCCAGCGACGAATATTTGCTGTACGTGTCACAGACTGAATGAGTGTTGACTCCATTTCACCTAAGGAATTGGTCTTTAGACTAATTTCAGGAGCGTGGCATTAACCATACCTCCGATGTGATCATTTGTATTGATTTTCTGAAGAGCACCAATGAGACGTTCGAATGGGAAACACCACCAAGACATAACGGGCCCAAAGAGGAGAAGAAAATCATATATGTGTCCAGCCGCATGAATGTTTGCTTTGATTTTACCCTCGCGGGCCTGGGGAAATAGCACCTTCAAGCCCTCTACCCAATCGGCGTGGTACTTTCGGTATGCAAGGGCACGGGAGACCGTCATTGAGTGTCAACAGGCTATGATTGTGGCTTGAAACAAGGCCATGGTGTGATCGAGAGCCTTCAACAAATATGCTGCTTCTGAATCATCTTCGGGAGGTGCGGAGCTATCGATATCACCCCAGAGAGTGATAAGGGCAATAGGGAGGTAGACTGTGCTGAGTGTTCGCCACTCATCAGCCTTCAGAGTCCCGGCTTTGGGGTCACCAAAGTCCTTCGGGACAGAATTAAGCCATGCGGGAGTAGTTGTTTTCTGGATCACTTGTCGAATGTACGTGAGAACTTCCGGTTGTCCAGTTTCAACAACAAACTTTGAGGCATCGCGGGGTTGCATGAGCCTCTACAAACGAAAAATTTAGAAAGAATGAACAACTTTCTAAAACAAACACGCACCCAGTTCAGTAAGAGTGCGATAAAGTGGTTTTTCTGCGATGGGGGTTTTCCTGTGGGAAATTGAACATCTACAAGACTCCTTCTCTTGGATTTGCGTTTAGCGCTCTCGACATAGAGCGAGGATATGTCCGGGTGTATGTTGTTTAAGAGAGGTGACAATTCTAAAGACCATGCTACAAACTGAAGAGCGCCAGAAACATTTCCATCGAGGCGCGTCCATAATTCATCCAAAGATAATGACTGTTCTCCTTCGATTGCCCAACACAGTGCATCTTGTATTTTTGCTACTTGAGGAATGTGCTTCGGGGATATCTCGACGTGAATAGCAATATCGGGATCGTAAAGTGCCCACGGCCAATCAAATGCGTATTTGAATCCTTTGGGGCTGACTTGCCGCTTTGAAGCATCAAGGCGGAGAACTTCTCGACATTGGAATCGAACCAGTCCTTCGAGAATGCAATGCATAGAATCGATGACCAGCATTCTGGTAGGATCCCAGTATTCCAGCAGCCAAAGCGAAGACCAACGGACACCGTAAGTCTCAGAGATAGACTTTCGCTCTTTCAAGGTCTGAGCATCTCTGTATGCTGTGGCCCAGTGGCGAAGCTTGTCTTTGTCCTTGCGGATCCACTGCGAATGGTTGGTGTTGAAGATATTATGTTTCCCAAAGAGCTGACAGACAGAACATATGAATCGGGAAGTGTGGCCTGGAAACCCAGCTACTTTACGAGCAGCGGGTAGGTCATTGACAGAAAGGAGAATAGCAGCCTCGACCCTTGCTTCAGAATCTGAGGTAGCAGTACGTAAAACTCTGAAACCAGGTTTCCAGGCTTGGACAAACTGTTTGATCACCGGTCGAATAAAGTGGTCCATCTCATCTACTTTTTCGTTGGCTTTTGGTTCAAAAGGGCCCGGTATGATGGCGGCAGGGAAAATGTATTCTGGAAGATTACGAATGGTCGGATCAAGTGCTAGATTTGCGCAGGATATGATACCGAGAGACTGGTGTGCTCCCCGATGAGTGTTACCATGAGGATTGAAGAAGTCAGTGTGCATAGAAAATGCGAGACGAATCCTGTCCCCTCGGTCTACAAAAAGCTTGCCGTCTGGACCTTTGAAGTCCTTGATAAAATCAGCCTCAAACACATTCTGAACGCCTGTGTGTTCATAGCCGGCGCGGATAGAGTGAAATGCATCATCGGTGGCATTAATGGATTGCTGGAGATATGCCTCATCGGACAGACAGCGCGCAAGATAGTCGGGAAGGGAATTGACGAGGTAAGGCCTGATAGGTTGCATGGTACCATCACGTCGACGTGTAAGTAGCTCGTTACCGCATTCAAAAAGCCCATCTTGGCCTACCAATTGATTTGTACAGTGCGTGGGGTACTCATAGAGATTTGGCCCCGACAGGGATATTGCTGGGTGGGTACAGGAGCATGAGGGGCAAGTGGCATAAAACTCGAAGCGACCATCAGCACCGAATTGTTTCAAAGCGGCCGACAGTGAAGAGGGCATGTCAAGAAGGATGCCATTTTGAGAGGGAGAGAATTCGTGAGCAGTATCGCTGCCAGAGGAACTAACGGTTGACATTCCTAGTTTCACACACAATACTGCGGTATGGATGAGGAAGTCGGTTTGAAGTGTGGACAGACCGATAATCATGTTGCAGATAACAGCGAGAAGGACTACAACCTGGTTGAGCTGATCCAAATATGTAAAATCTGGGTTGTAAATATGATCTACAAAGATCTTAGCAAGTATGCGGATAAAATGGTAGTAAAAACGTACCTGTGTCTATGACTAAAGGACGTTGACCCAGAAAGGGCGCGTATACCACACATATCTGAACATAGAATGACTTAAGACTCTGTGTCATAGAATCCCGCGTCTCCGATGAGATGTCCGGGGTAAGTTCGATACGTCGATAGCACGCCATTTTGGCCCTGTTTCTCGCATTTTCATCGAGCTTGGCAATGCGAGCAAGTGAATCCTTCACGAAAGTGCTTGCCTCGTCAAGCTTTTGGCACTTCACATTCTCTGACAATGAGTCAAAGACGTCGCCAAAAATATTTGACTTCAATTTGCAGAGGTGCTCATTAAGTAAAGTGAGCTCATTGACTTCGTCAGCGATGGTCTTCCTAAGTTTCGGGGTAGGAGGGGTAGGAGGGGGAGGAGGGGTTGGTGGGGTTGGTGCCGAGGGAACAGATAAACGTCCAAATTGACGTCCTGGCCTGCGAGCCGGAAGCAAGCAGGGTGTTTGAGAAACAGCAGCTAAACTGTGTAACGCGGCTGGCACATCCAACGATTGTAGAGAGCTGGGGATCTCTGAACTTCGATGTTGGTAGACCTCGGATGAGGAAGAAAACAGCTTGGAATGATCGTATGCACCCATGCGTGAACTGGTCATTGTGGCCGCCGTAACTAGTGTTTCTAGTCGCTCGAGAGTCGGGGATAGCGGTTTATTTGTATGTTCTTCTGTCTGTAGATTAACGGATCAGATTTCATTAGACAGTCGTGGACACATAACATACTTGGACCATTCTCGCACTAGCGCCAAATTCAGAGTTTGCAATAGTTGGAGCATTCGCATTCGAGAGGCCTGCATCTGAAGCCTTGACAATTTGTGCAATCAGACCTCAGATTGAATATAAATAACAGATAGTCCGAACTCACCGTGGATGGTCCATGAAAGAACGATCCTGGGACACTGACATCAAGGCCGGTGTCGTCTAGATGGAGAGATTCTAGTCTAGACGTGGCATGAGAGAGGGGAGATTTGGGTATTTCCTTGTCTTCGGGCGAATTGAGCGGTACAGAAGGCTTGATTGCATTGAGTATGGAGGAAATCATGCTGAGGCTGAGAGCAGTCTTCCGGGAGCTATTTAAAGCAAGAAACCTTCTATGAATGGATGCTATTGTTTTTTTGAAGTATTTGTAATCGTTTTGGGAAACGTTGTATTTCGTTACTAGGCTCTCGTAGTGAGAATACAATTGATGAGATAGCCGGATTTCAAAATACCTAGCTAGGTCTTCGCAACTGGGAGGTACCGTAATTATAATAGATGCAGCGTGAATCGTCTATTTGTTTCCCCGAAGGGACTAGTCTCATGAGCCACGAAGAGGCCAGACGCTGAGCACACTATCTGAGTATGGTGGCCCTTTTTCAAGGGATGGGGCACACTTCAATCAACGTGCATGGAAAAGAAGGAAGAAAAGAGGGGGGGGCGGGTCGGATGGGTTGAGAATCCTATATCAAGGAGAAGTTTTGTTATCCTAGTGCAAGTAAGAATTAGCATACGAAAGCACAAAGAGAATGGGGGACACACCGGCAGACAGAACTAACCACCTAGACTGCACACCCCGCAGAGGACTTGTGCGACGCTGGCACTTATTTCAGTTTTTGTTTTGAATTTCGATCTTAGTGTTGCTTACTTCGCATTGTCTGTTATTCGGGACGAGGAGACAGTTCCATGCTATCTATTTGTATGCCTAATTGTATGGCCTACAGTAGGTAAATATGAGACCCGACCAGTAAAGATGGAAGTATAGAAGGAAGAAGAGGAAGTTGTTCTCACGCGTGTGCCGCTGACTTGCATGCCGCGAGCGTCAAAATATTCTGTAAATGGTAAATCTAATAAAGCGCGTTTAGATTTACCATTTACAGAATATTTTGACGCTCGCGGCATGCAAGTCAGCGGCACACGCGTGAGAACAACTTCCTCTTCTTCCTTCTATACTTCCATCTTTACTGGTCGGGGCGCACTCTGTATGGCTAAACTTACTCGTAATAAAGCAGCTCACAATAACGGTTTGTGGCCTCGATACTTTAACAACTAGGAACTCACGCCAAGAATTTAGGAAGTACGAAATAACCATGGTAAACAAGGTATTCGACGACGTGGAGGACGACCTAAATCTCAGCTCAACCTCCAACACAGTTTATCGATTTGGAGGCCCAAGAGGATAGCTCGGACGAGTTTGGATATGACCTAGAAGATGTCCCAGATGTCGGTGATTGGGAAGAAGTGGGCGAGCAGGCGATTTCAAGTACGTCAATCTACGTCCACCCATTTTCTTCACTAATCATTCTGCAGAACGACCCCGAACTGATGATCAAGATCGCTCAATAACGACCCACAATTCCAAGCAGGTTGCTATGGAGAATCTTATCCAAGATTTAGCTGAACGATACGCTGGCGGGAACTCTCACGCAACTCAAACTTCGGAGCAGCTCGTTGATTCTCCAGTCCAGGCAGTTATCGAGCGAAACAATACAGTAGACGACTGGCGGTTGTGGAGGGTGAAATGTACAGTAAGTCATTCACATTTGTGATGAAATATTCCATTTATCATATCTTAGCCCGGTGAAGAATATAGTATGTTATATCAGCTCATGTCGAAGCATGTCTTCCTGGCCAAAGAACTACGCTCTGCTTTTTTTAATCCCCAAAATATCGGCACTATTTACCTAGAAGCTCAGTTTCTCCCTGTTGGTTCTTTATATCGTACACTCCAAACGCTGAGTAGCGTCAAGATACGAACTCTCGTTTGCGTCCCTCAAATCGAGGCGGTTGCCTGTCTTTCCATTTCTCAGGATTTTAACAAACCCAGTGCCCAGGGAGAGTGGGTCACAATTAAGCGGGGATTGTACAAGGGAGATGTCGGGGTTGTGGTGGGATCGTTTGAGCGGTGGGGTGGGGCGCGAGGCAGTGAGGTAGCCCTAGTCCCCCGTCTCTTCCAATCTGGATCGCAGAAACGCAAGAAGCCCTCTTCATCCTCTTCCATCCTGAGACCACCTCCGCTACTCTTCGACCCTGCCAATTGTGTCCAGGACTCACTCAGTAAAACAGATTCGGGGTACAAGTTCAAGCACTGGACGTTTGAAGATGGTCTTATCTTGAAGGAATACCATAGCTCTAATCTTGCTCCCGCGCGGGTAGTACCATCCCCACTTCTGCCTTCTTCCACCAATCAAAACATCCTCTCATTCGTTATCGACTTTACCGGTTCCGCAGCATTATTGCTTTGAAGTTGGAGAATTGGTATGGGTGTCTGCTCCGAATAGCGACCCGATACGTGGGACCATCTTGGAGATAGATGGGGTCAGCACGAAACTAGATGGATCGGTTGTCGTCGATACCGATGAAGGTCACCAATCGTTTCCGCCGCTGTACCTCTCGAAGGCTATCGAACCTGGAGATTTTGTGGAGGTGCTTGGTGGCGAATTTTCTGGCCTTACAGGCTTCGTGGTGTCTAGGAATGAGACCTTGTTGAGTATTGCTCCCGGTCGTTTTGGGATGGACGCGGCAAGTTCTTCCGCTGTGTTGGATATCTCCTATTAACCAAGTGAATAGGACTTCTGGGTTCACATCAATAGTGTGAAGCTGTCGACCCCTCCCGTTGCACCAGTATCAACAGAACCGTGGATCAATCTGGAAGTGGTACTCAAAGCTGGTGTGTATGCTTCGCTGAAGGCCACCGTCAAACACGTTCGCCCAGATGGAAGAGGGTCGTTGCGGGTAGCCGTTTACGTCCTTCACTGTTTCGCACTTTGGATGTGGACGTGTTCACGATTGCGGAAGTTCGGTATGTCTTTTTAGTGTTCTATGATGTGTTTGGTCACTAATACTACTACTCAGAACTGGTCAATTGTTGTTTGACTTCCAGCCACTTCAGCCATATCAGCATCGATCAAAGCTATGCCCGAGCTGAAGGCAATGAGGACTGGTCGAGTTCCTTGGGTTGGTATGATGGTAAGCATTGTGCATGGCGAATACAAAGCCCAACACGGGATTGTTCGGGATGTCAATCGCTACATTCTCAATCCTAAGACTCCATCGAAACGTAGTGGGCTGACTCTTACCCTGGAGAGGCTGGTGATGAGCGGTTCAACAACAAGTCAGCTTATCAAGTTGGACTATGAACAAGTACGATATTTCAAGTAAGCTCATTCAATTTACTGTCGACATAAACACTATTAATCGCCATCTATAATAGGACTAACTTTAAGTTAGCAGAGATCTTTGGCCTTCCGAACAACAGTCCTTCTACTACCCCTGACCTCCCTTTTTGACTCCCTTTCAACAAGTACTGTGTACCATACAAGCACTCCCCCGTCCAATGATGAAACTGAAGACTCGGGCTCACAAACGCCAATACTACCGAATTTGAACAAGTCACCATCTTCACCGGTGTTTGGCCCCTGGTTCACCCATTGCTAGCTTCAATGAAGAACCTTGGGATGAAACTTTGATTCCTGGTAGCCAAGATAATCCACCGGCCATCATGTCCACATCTACATCTACCTCCGCGTCTGTATCCACGTCCTTACCAAGCGAAAGGGACAGAGGTTCCTCCCACTGGATTCTCAATCCAAAACTTTTGGTATAGCTATCAGGGTCGACATCGAAGGTGGGCCGTTTGACACGATTCAAAAACAGAAGAGCCAAGGAGCCTTTGTTCAGACGGTCCTGGATTCGGAATGTATAACCCCTATGGTGGTAGGGCTCGGCGTTCCCCATCGCTGTGGACAAGATTCTGAAGTTTCGCAATCGTCCTAAGCCAACCTCAGAGCGATCATTAATGGTAGTCATCGAAGGGCCACATATTGGCAAGTTTGTGCGCCAGGTGTACCATTTTTTCCAAGGAGTTAAGAGGACAAGAATGCAAAGTTATTGTCATGGTGATGGATCGTTCTACGCAGGTGGAGAGGCCTCTTGATGAAATCTTGGAACTGGACGTAATGAGGTTGAACTGGTAGAGGAGAGAGCACATGAACGAAGGTATATGAACGGGATCTTGAAGGACATTCGGGACAGCTGGAGAGTGTGTGCGCCCGAAGTACGTATCTAACGAACCTGACATTTTAAATTGATATCGTACTCCATGCGTGCAATGTTTAAATGTATTAAATACAGCTTGCATTCGGACTTATCCTTTTGTTTTCGTTAATCAATACTTGACCGCGTCAACGACAATACAAGAAAGACTCACGCGTGAAGCTGCGTCTAAATATTCAACCAGCGTCAATAAGTTTATACAAAATCTATTGCAAGATACAAAGAAAGTGTGCGTCCGAAAAGACGTTAAACTACTAAACAAGGGTGTCCGAAAACCGTCAGAAAACCGTCCGACGTTCGATGTGATAATCTACTGTCATAAGTAGATGATTGGGATACCTTGAGCCTCATCGGGCAGGGTCGTTGAGCTGTTCAGAATTGAGGTACGTGCGAATCTGTTTAAACGCAAATTTCAGCTAATGATGGAAATCACCAGTGACAGGTATTCGCTACTGTTGGGCCCGTGAAGCTGCGTCTAAATATTCGAACGGCGTTTACCCACGTCAATCAGTTTTTGCAAAGCTACAGCAAGATACAAACAAAGTGTGTCCGACAAGACGTTAAACTACTAAACAAGGGTGTCTGAAAACCGTCAGACGTTCGATATGATAATCTACTGTCACAAGTAGATTATTGGGATGCCTTGCGCCTCATCAGGAACGGTCGGTGAGACAATTGGTTCCTGCTGTTCAGAATTGAGGTATGTGCAAATCTGTTTAAATACAAACTCCAGCCAATGATGAAAATAACCAGTGACAGGGATTCGCTACGGATTCTATTTCAGCAAGTTGGAATTTTGTTAGGCCTCGCTACTCACCAGGAGATTCTCCAATACAAACAGCACTGAAAAGAACCACAGCAACACCCGCACTTCTATGCGAAACCCTCTTTGCACCTTTTCCACCTTCGCAGGTACCATCACTTTTTCCCAGACGTAAATTTCAGTCTTTCCGATGTTCTCCCCGAACGTCCAATTAAAATTAATGGGACGCCGGCCTCCTCTACACTCTGTGGGGCCAGTCAGCCTGAATTCGTGCACGCTCTCTTCCACGTACTGCAATTGATTGGACCCAGTCATCGACTCCGATGTATATGGTGTCAATGATGTTGCCAGTACGTCTATCGAAGATGTAGACTTTGCCATGATCACTTCCCGTAACTATGGCATATTACCGTCATGAAATGCGACGAAACGGAGCTTTCTTGTCGTGCACGGAACTTCAAAAGTCTTAACTCGGTCCGTAGTCGAGAGCTTATACACTGCGACTCCCTGAGAAACATCGTCGATGATCAATGCGTCTTCCTTGACGTTGATGGCGGCATGTCCACTGTACTGCTACATCAGTCTCAAAGCTGAAATTCAAGGTGCAAATACTCACATCACGGACCCCGTCATTCTTGATTTCAATACCTTCCTTCGTCATTAAGGACATGACTTGTCGAGTGGTAAGTCTATGTGTTTTACTTAGGAAGCTTTTACTCACATTACACCGTCTTCTCTCCCAAAGCTCCACAGCTCCGGACCTCTAACGCCTGTTTGGCCAAAAGCGACAGCCTGCGGCCAATGTCTAGGGATCTTGACCGATCTTACGACTATTGGTCTCATTGAAGGGTCAATGATAAATCGGTGTACTGATTCTGAACGCTGGACGACTCCCAGTTGCCCGGAACTTGCATCGTATGCAATTCCGGAGATCTCATCACCATCGGGACCACCAACCAGACGCTCACAGGAGATTTCGATGAACTATCAATGGTAAGGAATCATCAGCTTTGCTAGTGTAAGCAGGATCTCACTGAATCTGCCCTTTCTTGTCTCCATACAGAAAGGTAGCCATCGTCTGTTCCGAAAACCAAACCTTCTTCAGCATCGTCGGGACGAATAATCCATGCAATTGCGGTGGTGGCTCCTCTGTTCCCCGAACCTGCCGGTGATTTCAGTAGACCGGAGTTCTGCAAGTTCCACACTTTGGTCCCGTCTTCACCTACATTTCGAGCCATTCAAAGAAAAAGGCTATCAACAAGTATAATGGCATCTTACCTCCGCAGGCAACATGAGTTCCCAAGGGATGTCCAACAAGACATGCGACGGCTCCTCTCTTCCCTTGCAAAGGGCTCGCAGCCGGTACTGGTTACGTTGAGATGCAGATTGAAGTTTTTGAGAATGCATATGGTAGTTGGTACGTTGATTGAATCCTTCAAGGTTAAAAGTACTATTTACTTATTGTCTTTCTAGGAGAACATGTTCTATTGTCTTTCGATAAGACATGAGCATGCGTTCTTTGTCTTTTTCGTATAAGATCACGAAGATGCCATTTTTTGTCTTTTGGAACTTATCAGGGAATGGTGACCTCTTGACTTCACTTTCCCATCCCAATTGCTTTGCCTGGTGCCCTCTATCACCCACTCATTCTTTTCTCGTCTCAATCTCTCTGCCTGGTGCAAAATCATCATGTCCACCAATTTGTCTTCAGATGATGCTGTCGCATCCACCGTCCAGTCTCCTGAAGCACTCGCAATCGCTACATTTGCTCTACCGAGACCTGCTCCACCCCTATAGTTGTACCACTCTTTGCAACCACCGTACGACATCGTCGCGAGAAGGTGCTCGCTATTCATGAAAGATTGCGTCTAAAACCGTTGGCCTATCATCCATACTCTCAGACAAAACGCCCAGTCAATAATATGTCAACGACCTCCTCGTCCTCTACAGAGCCAGACTCTCCGTTGACTCCGATAGCAGAAGAATACCCAGCGGACGCTGTCCCTGAGCAAACTGAACCTCGAGTTATACTTGTTCCACCGCCTCTCGGGCCCCTCACAGTGTCCTCCTTGAACCTTAATACTCATGTGATAAGAAATTATCGTGTAAGCCTATTCACCCTTGCCACATATTGTGCCTAGCTCATTTTCCTTCAGGCTATCGTGAAGAGTGCGATTACGGAATTCAAGCTGGATATCAATCGACCATTGTCTGAACAGGAACCTAAGTCCAGAGACGAAGCAAGAACTCGGTCAGTTGTATACGATATTGATCACTTTGACTGGACTCATTAAAGATTCAGATTGAGAGTTCAATCGCACGATTCAAGCAACATCAGGGTCACTGGGGAGCTGACATCCTCCTTCGAGACCAGTTGAAGAGTATGAGAGATACAGCGAATGCAAATGCAAAGAAGGAAAAAAGGAAAGCGGCTGAATCTACTAGTACCTAATCAGATCAAGCTTAACTTGCATTCAATCAGAAACACAATAACGCGAGCCACTACCCGCATGAGTCTGCGTTAAACCCTGTGTCTACCTTCATTACTGGTCATGTGGATGACATGTAAGTGAGTTTCATACCCCTGAGTGTACCGTTCGTGAGTATTTATCTTTTGTCTTTTCAGAATTGCAAATCCGCATAAGAGTTCCTTATTATTATTCGTTCCGTGCGCATGCGCTACCTGCCTACCACGATTTAATAACGCACCTATACAAATACCTAGACCTGTTATCCATACTCCTTGGTACCCTTTTACTCGCAGCAGGCTGCCTCCACACTCCTTTTGTCGACTTTCCATTCATTTTCCATCAGCTTCCTGTCGCTATGCCACGGACCGTCTACGCAGTCTGCATGGTGCGCCCTACCTCTTATCTTGTCTTCCAGGACTCACATTTCAATCAGGCCTCCGCGCTCACACAACTATCCATCCGAGGATATCACATGTCTGACACTCATAACGGATCTGTACCCGTGCCTACAGCAGCTCCAAGATCGAAGTCTGACACTTTACGGCGGCCTCAGATTGACTACTGGCTTCCACCCAATGCTCAGGCCTTCATTCACGACGTCACTATCATGTACCATGGGGAACGCTTCCGTGTCTACTTCAGGCGGTATCGCATGCTGCCAACAAATCCACTGCTCAAAGTCAATGGTGGTATTGTCATTCTACGCATGGGGAAGCAGAATCCTCTTAATCCTATTAACATGCAGTGTGGCGATACAAAGAAAGCGCGCGCAATTGCTCGAAAGTAAGGAAATTTTCTCTGCTCATCTGCAGCATTGACTCAGATTACCTCAGATTTGCTCCTTACCTCGCCTGGTTCCAGGAGGACTGTCTCCGAGAATTGCCCTCTCATATGATACTATCTTAATACCTGAACTACGCTATCGATAGCACATGCATAATGAACATTTCATGATACGGTACTTGCTTATATATAATGACAATCAATGCACGACACCATACATACTTTAAGATCCAAAATATTGCGAACTAAAGCCATTGGTCTGATAATCAATCAATGATAGGATAGGATAGAAGGCGTCATAACCAACTGGCAAGATCTTGCTGGCAAAGACAATAACGGGTAAGCTTATTGTTATTATTTTACTTGAATCGATCCTCAGTGCGCTTAGTATTTTTCAGGTATATAAATGGCGATCTTCTCGCTGTGGACTCCAGTTCAATTTGGCCTGGTGCCCCTTTCTTTCTCTCTACGCTCCTTCAACGCTCCTTCAACACCTCACCACCCTCACTTTTATTGAATGTCGAACCCAGGCACGTCAGCCAAGCGTGGTCCCACCGAAGATGACCTATATCTTGAAAATCAAAACCTTGTAGAAGGATGGACAGCAACAACGGCAGCTTCCAAAGTGCGCCTTGTCCCTGGTGAAAGTTCGGACTCACTAGAGCAGGTATGACTCTGCTGTTCAATGAGTGAGCAAGATTCTGACTACATTCAGGAGCGCTTGGTACGAAGAAATCTGCAGCTGAAGAACAATGCCCTTAATGTACGTGTTTACTTATATCATATTATCCATGGTCTGATCAGTTCCATCATCATATATTCAATGCAGGAAACAATGCACAATATATTGCAAGAATTGGTACATTGCTTTTGGGATGTTTTGACGTGGTGGCTGATTTTCCCTAGCGTCAGCGACTGGGTGAGAATTCGCACGACATGTCGCTCAAGGCTATCCTTGACTCAATGGTATGTAAGCTGCTATTTGAGATGCCTATCCTCCTATTGACAACTGATTTCTAGCTTACTGAGCGAGAGGCAATGAACAATGATCTGCATCAGCTTCAGAACAATTTTGCTCAGCATGTGTGTTGCTTGGTTGTATTTTGTCATGAAAGTTCACTTACCTCTCTGTAGTCGCAGGATGCTCAAACCCGTTTGGACAAAATGGTTTGTATACGGCCTATAATATCATACGTTTCTGATTTTTGTTTTTTTGCAGAGATCGGACTTGATTCAAGCTCAAGAGGATAGTCAATCAACTCGAAAAGACGCTGAGATAGCACGAGAAGAAGCTCGAAAGGCAAAAGAGGAGGTTCAAAAGGCAAAAGAGGAGGCTCAAAAGGCAAAAGAGGAAGCTCTGAAAGCTCAGGCAGATGCAGTATGCCATCCAAGCAAAGATCTTGACGCAATACTGACAGACCTTTAGCTAGCACAAGAATCGGAACTTCTTCATCGAAATGCAATGCATACCAGACAACAACGCAGCGCTGTGAACTCTGAATCTCCACAGGGATCTGCACCTCCGTCGTTTGGCGCGAACCAGCAAACCCCTGAACAGAACTCTGCACCGCCGCCTTCTGGTACTTATCAGCAAACAGGACCTGCGCCTTCTAGCATTGACCAGCGAACTCCTCCTCGAAACTCTCCTCCGCTGACCTCCGCCGCTGCTCCAACTCTTCCCGGTCAGCCCCCATCAGCCCAGACACCTCCGATCACACCTCACGCCCAACCACGTACAAGTTCTTCCCCTAGGCATGGAAGTCGAAAGTATGATAACATGCTCAAGCAAACTGCACTGAACAGTTTATCTTCAAACGATAAACGTTCATGGAAAGTATGTGAATCAGTTAATTACTCCACTCTCAACTAAAATTTTCATCAAGCTGCATATGCGTACATGCTTTCTACGCATCACTGGACAGTCCACCGTCAATGGATTCGCCGGATACTCACCAATCGATGACCAAACAGTCAATAACTTTGGGGAGGGAAGAGGACAGGGGCGAGATGGTGTCAACGCCCGGCGACTATACTTCGGCACTGGGTGGCGGAGAGCAGCTTGGAACCAGCAAATTGTAGCGAGCATTGCTGAGACTGTAGTCACAGAGGCTGATGGGCTGCAGCCAATGCTGTCTATAGATGTAGTGAAAGCGGCAATATGGGATTATGTTACTCAAGCTCAAGCCTCTTGGACTGCACCGAAACCGCGTGTACACGAGAATGGACTGCGTTTGGAGAATGACGACGAAGCTGCTATCCGTCAAGGGAAACAGCTCTCTCGACGCGAGAAAGCTACACGAATCAACTGTCTCAAAAAGGAGGTGAATATCTTTACTGTATACATACCTCATCCGGGTACTCATGCATCCCCCTAGAAATATGAATTTCGCAGGAATGGGATTTCGGCCTTACTTGGTGACCCTTCTCAGGACCAAGTCACCAAGAGGAAATGGGAGATGATGGCGGAAATCAACACAGCTTTGCAGATTGAAGGACAATCGTCGGAAGAGAGTGATCATGACCAGGACTGTCCTCCAAACGGGTCTCGCCCCCTCAAAGTTTCCCGACCACGCTATCGACATCCTGTTGTTAGCGAGTTAATGGGCCATTTAGACTTGGCTATCGGCATCCATCGCGAGCATACTGCCCGTGGGTCTGGCAAACGTCTCAGAGCGAAACATGCCCGCATACGCATTCGGACACCAACAACGAGTGTACGCACCGTAAAAAGTGGTTTACCAAGGAATCTCTATGACCCCGTCTTCCTGGAAACCCTCACTCCAGCAATGCGTGCTGAAGTCAAACCTCACGATTCCGAAATCTCTCAATTCTCTCATTATACAGCTGAATCAAACAGAATGCAGGAATAGCTGGTTCATGAACGCTGCCATGCTCAACGTTCCTGCGTCAGGCTTAGGACGCGTTTGACGTGCCTGCGTCAGGTATTGCACGCACCCGCGGCCTTTCACGCTTGCTAAAATTTCATCTTCCAGCCAGCCTTTCATACGCCGGAAAAGCACTACCAATATTTATCATTTCAGTTGCTGGTTTGGGCTGGCTGAAATGTCAGCTTTTGTCTTTCCTTTCAGTAGTCGTGATTCATCTAGTTTTTGCTATCTCGAAAGAACTGACGAAGTAAAGTCTTTTTGGACTTATTTTAGTTACAGTGAAAAGTCATCTATTGTTCCGCCTATCTACTCTAATAATATATTCGCTAAAATGCTATCTTTTACATAAGTTTTCACCCCGGCCGAAACAGCGAACTTTGAACCTCCTATCGGTCTTCCTGAGAGCTGGACCGAAACTTCCCCATTTGGTGCAAATATCAGCTCGACTGATTTTTGTTACCTTCCCGTGTGATAGTGCTGTATCACATCAGTGACCTTCACTCGGTTAACTGAGGGATGCTTGGTCATCTTCAGGGTTCGAGTGGGATTCATACCAGGGGGAACCCAGTGAGATCGAAGAGGAGGGTGTTTACCAGCTTTTACCCACTCAAGATGAGCTGCATGTTTCATCCCCTTTTCCTTCCGCTCGAGCCAGAGTGCCATCTGGGACAGTTCATCTTTTTTGTTTGTTGCACGGTAGGCCTGCTTAGCGAGATCAATATGAAGGCGCTCGGTGTATTCAGTATTGAAGTTGTCCAAAGTACCCATGCCCTGGATATCATCAATGTAATGGTTCATGAAATGAATCTTCCGAAAGTCAGAGCGAATGCCTAAATCAATGAAAATTGCCTTGTTTTCATGAAAACAATGAAGAGCATTGGACAGGAGGTTGAGAGAATGAGTGGAATGTACTGGATACTGGCTCAGGTAGAGGAAGTCAATAAGACCACGTAGACATCGCACGAGCCGGGTATTAGACATTCCACCAGGCAGAGGAGCTTCGGCAATCAATCCAAGTATGAATGAGGACATCTGCACGTGCTCAACTCCGCTTACACGTTGTAGTGTAGAAATACCTTTGGTGAATATGAACATTGTGATTGGGAGGGAGGCGCCGGCAACGGGCATCAATTTCATGAGCTCCATAGGTGTCAATCACCCAGTTCTTCATGTGTTTGAAAACACCTTGGTAAAGTTGATGTAGGATATCAGGCGTGATTGATGTATAGACATTCGAATATGGTAGATGAGCCCAGAAAGGGTCAAAAACAGGCTTAACATTAGCATCACGACAAGCCTTGATGAATGCTGATGCGCTATCATTGGCCATTTGCAGGGCTTCGAGTATCAACCATAGTTGGCGGGAAGGATATGGATCTGTGTTTTCACCTATAACCTGGCATGGTATGATACACCGAGGACAATTCCCGGAGATACAACATGTAACCACCACCTGCTCGGGGTAGTCTGAGATATAAGCAGCAAAGATCAGGTGACAGTGTCGCTTAACACCATCTCCACTTGCCATAACCAGACCGGTTGCTGTCACAAAGAGGTGACGATGGCGGCAAGACTGAGCGGAAGCTTAGGCGGAAGCGGACAGATACTGATCCCAACGACAAAGTTATATTCATAAATAAGTACAGAGAAGTAAGTAAGGACATACCTGATCCCAACGACAAAGAGGTCAAGATAAGGGATCAGGTTGTGGGGACTGGCTTATATATACAAAGGCAAGGTACGGGAACAATGATGTCATACTGTATAGTTCAGGAACGAAGAATGAAGCGGAATGGAGCGGAATGGACTGGAAGGTTCCGGATCGGATATGATAGGTAAAAGTGATGGAATGATGTATTGTAAAGAAAAGGAAAATAATAGGGGCGGCTCACTTCATGACATTACCCCCCTCCTTATGACCATTGCCCTCGATGGTCAAGCCTTCGCCGCCCGGGGATGTTTCTTGTGGAATTTTCGGACAGTAGCCGGCGCATGTTCCAAATTTTGTGCCGGCTCCCATGAATTATGCCCTGCGTCGTAACCCTTCCACTTCACCAAATATTCTAACTTCTTCCATCTCACCCGACTATCCAAGATCTCCTCTACCTCATACTCCGGTTCGTCTTCATCCTCTAGGTATACTGGTTCTGGTGGTGCCGCAATCTGGCCGTTGACAGCATTTCCTTTCCATGGGTATAGCTTGTCGACATGGAAGACAGGGTGGACCCGGTCGAGGGACAACGGTAGGTCCAGGCGGTAGTCGAGAGGTCCAACTTTGTCCAGGATTGTGTATGGTCCAAGCTGTCGATCCCCCAGCTTCTCGCTAGAAAGCTGTAGCTTGATATCCTCCGCACTTAGCCAAACCTGATCTCCCACTCGGAATTGATGCGCTTTCCGTTTTCCCCTCTCGTAGCTTTCCTTTTGCTGTCTTTTCCCCAGGTGTAGTGCTGCGCCTGCATCCTGTCGTGCGTCCCGAAGTATCTGAATCCGGTCATCCACCGCCGGAATCCCACTGCGCTGCCCCACTGGGATGTTGAACAGGGGTAGGTAGCCATAGGTAAGTTCAAACGGGGACATTCCAATCGCCGAGTGAGTGCGGGAGTTGATCACAAATTCCGCCATCGGTAAGTGCTCTGCCCAGTCGTCCTGGCGACGTCCCACGTACAGCCTGAGGTATTTTTCGACTTCCTGGTTGGCCCGTTCGGTTTGGCCATTGGCTTGGGGGTGGTAGCCCGATGTGAGGTTCGACTTGATCCCAAGGCGGGAGAGTAGGGATCGCATCAGCTTTGCCGCAAACTGGGGTCCACGATCCGATACGAAGCGAAGCGGGAGTCCATGAAGGCGAAAAATTTCGCGGTAGTAGATGTCTGCCACACCTTCTGCAGTGATGGAGGTACTACAGGGGATCGCGTGGATCTGCTTGCCGTAGAGGTCGGTACAAACTAGGATGGCATCGTGGCCTTGCGAAGAAGGCAGCTGTGTGATCAAGTCCACTCCCACTTCCTCCCACAGGCCCGTCGGGACCTCCAGGGGTTGTGTTACTGCTCGCGGATGCCTCTGTATCTTCTTCCTTGCACAAGTCTCGCACCCTTCCACATACTTTTCGACGAAGGACCGTAAAGTGGGCCACCAAAAGTGAGTGCTGACCAGGTCGAGGGTGCCGTGAAGTCCTGGGTGACCGGCCGTTGGATTGTCATGGCATTGTCGTAGTACTTCAGTCCGCAGGCTGTTGTCCGGTGGGACATATACTCTACCCCGGTGGTACACTAGTCCATTGTCCTCCTCCCATTCTGCCACTCCGTTGGTTAGCCGTCGAAGCCCCTTCTTTTTCAATTCCTCCAATCCTTCAAGTACCTCCGCCTCCTTCTGCGACGCCCTCCGGATTTGGTCTTCCAGTGGATTCTGTAGTGTAGCTGCTGCGATTTCCAGGAAATGGGTTGGCTTCAACACTGTCTGTTGCCGGTTGTCGTCACTGTCCAGGACCTGATGCACTGCCATGCGCGAAAGAGCATCAGCTTGTGTATTCGCCTTGCCTGGGCGGTGAGTTAACTGGAAATCAAACCGTGATAGCCATAACGCCCATCTTGCCTGCCGCCGACTGAGGTCCTGAGCCGTTCGCCAGAATTCGAGGTTTGCGTGGTCGGTGAGGATTTCAAATGGTTGTGGCGATCCTTCCAGGAAACTCCTCCAGTCCTTCAGTGCTTCGATGATGGCCAACATTTCTCGGTCGTAGATTTCGTAGTTCCATTCCGCTGGTTGCATGGAGGCTGATCGGAATGCCACTGGATGCCACTGGCCATCGTCTTGCAGCTGCATTATTGCTCCTCCAGTCGCAAAGCCTGATGCGTCCACCTCGAGTCGTGTGAGCCTATCCGGATCCCAAAGAGCCAGTACTGGTGCTGAGATGAACGCTTCCCTCAGGGTGTCAAATGCCTGCTGCTGGTGTGTTCCCCAATCGAAGCTGATGTCCTTCTTGGTCAGGTCGTTCAGGGGTCGTGCTATGCGGGCAAAGTTCCGTATGAATCGTCGATAAAAGTTAGCAAAACCCAAGAATCCCCGTAGCTCCCGCAGGTTCCTTGGGGTTGCCCAGTCACGGACCGCAGCTACCTTTACTGGATCCATGCGCACCTCCCCTTCCGATATCACCAGGCCCAGGTATTCGATCTGAAGTTGTTCAAACTCGCACTTTTCTGGTCGTAGGTAAAGGTCGTGTTTCTGTAGCCGTGTTAGTACCTCCCGCACTATCTGTCGGTGTTCTTGTAATTCGTTGCTGAAAATGAGGATATCGTCTAGATAGACGGCTACTTTCCCTGCTGCCACTAGATCGGAGAAGATGGAGTTCATGAGAGCTTGAAAGGTGGCAGGGGAATTAGTTAGACCAAAGAACATTACACGAGGTTCGAATAACCCTCTGTTGGTTGCAAAGGCCGCCTTCCACTCATCACCCTCCTTTATCCGAACATTGTTGTAACCCCATCGGACGTCAAACTTGGTGAAATACCGTGCTCCCTGTAGGCGACTGATGATGTCGGCCACCAGTGGTAGAGGGTAGCGATTCTTTATGGTAACCTGGTTAAGTTTCCGGTAGTCTTGTACAAAGCGGAGCTTCCCATCCTTCTTTTTCACGAAGAAAACTGGGGAGGATAGTGGGGACTTGGAGGGGCGAATATAACCCTTTTGGAGGTTGTCATCTAGGAACCGATCGAGTTCAGCTTGCTCATTCAACGACATGGGATAGACCTTGGTACGCATGGTTTCGGGTGCTCCAGGGATCAACTCGATTGCGTGGTCCCAGGGTTGGTGTCCTGGCAGTCGTTCGGAGGCGGCTTCAGAGAATACCTTCTGGAAGTCCCGGTAGGGCTCTGGAACCATCTCTTCAAAGGTTTTCGGGGGTTTGGCTTTGTGGGTCTGTTCCGCTAACTGTTGGGAGTAGGTGAACCCAGCGGCGCACCAGACCTCCTCCGTCTGTTCCTGTAGAATGCCTGATCTCACCCATGCACGTCGGGTTCGCCGGTTGGCTCGAATACGGTGAATGGGTGACTCTTCCTCCTCTTGGTCAATTGTACTTGACAAGGGTTCTGGGGTCTCCGTCGCTCCAATGTTTTCTTCCTCTTCCTCCTCATACATCATTGACTGTTGTGGTTTGACCGAGAGTCGCCCTTTCTCCCAGTCAATCTCTGGGTTGGCCTTCCGTAACCAGGGGAGTCCTAGGATGAGGTCCTCGCTTCCCAGGTTAGTGACAAGTAGGTCTGTCCAACGTTCCTGACCATCGACAGTTAGGGCTAAGCGTGTGAAGTGCGTAATCTGCCCCGCTCGGTTGGCAGAACCATCGATGTTGAAGATCCCGATCGGTCTCTTGAGTGGAAAGGTCTTTACATGGTGACGGGTGACAAACTCTTGGTTCAAGAACAGAGCAGTGGCTCCGGAATCGACCATGGCCGCAGTTGCTATACTATGATTCCTCCCTCTTAATTTCGCATTGATTCGGAAATGGGACGAACTGGAGTTCAATTCCAAAACGGTAGATATTTTACACGAGGGGACAGAATCATATGCGGAAGTAGAATGTATAGCGAATTGGTTAACGGGTGCTCTCGGTGCGGCCGAGACGGGCACCCGCTTCAAAAACCCTCCTGAGATCCAGATGCTGGGGCCATGGCATTAGCTCTGTTCAGGAGTTCCTGCAGTTGGGCGATCTGGACAGAGAGATCGGGGTCAAGCGGAGATGGTGGGGCGGGCGCGGGAACGGGAACGGGAGCGGGAACAGAGGCTGCAATTTGGACTGATTCATTTGGAAACAGAGAGAAGGGCATTGAGGACGAGGCAGAGACTTGTTGTCGACGGGGTTGTTGACGCTTACCCCGGCCTCGCTCTAACCCCATGAACTTGTCTTGACAGACCGATTCCAGGTGACCTCGTCGACCACAGTAGCGGCATACTGTGTCCTTGTACGAGCAGTTCTTCTTTTCGTGGTTCTGTGCACCACAGCCGTAACATCTACCTCTCATCTGTGCCACAAAACTCTCCCTACTATTCCCACTGGTATGCGTGGCATCGACGTCCATGGCGTAAGAGTTGGAAGGGGGAGGGGAAGTGTGAGAGGTGCCCAGATTACGGCCTGTCATGGTAGGATCATGCAGAAACACATCCACCGAGACTGCCCGTCTGATTGCCTCCTCTAAAGTGGGGGCTATCCCCTGAGCAATGTTAACCACGATAAGATTCTGTCGGATCTCGGGGTTAAGGCCACTGTGAAATCGTTCGCGGAGGTCAATGTCTGAGAGTCCAGTTCGATCCCCAATGTCCTTGAACTTCTGTGCAAATTCTGCTACCGTTTGGCCTTTCCCTTGTTTGATGTGTTGGATCGCGTTCCGGGCCTCCATACCTGCATCAATAGATTCAAACCGAAGTGAGAAGGCTCGTACAAAGTCCTCCCAGCGTCCGTTGAATGGTGTCTTTCCATGGCTAAATTCCAAGAGGTATGGGGTGGCCCAGTCCGCCGCGTTTCCCGAGAAGAATCCCAGGGCTGCCTTTATCAGCTTGTCTTCCTTGTTGTTCAAGTCCGTCTGTTCCATCGCCCAGCTCTGGATCTGAGCAATGAAACGACGTGCTTCCGCACTATTGGTGCCCTTAAAGAGCTCCGGCTTGTTCATGCTTGATTTGGCCGTGGCCTTCTGTAGGTTGGCAGTGAGCTGAGCTACCTGTTCGATAAGCTGAGTCATGAGTCGATTTGCATCAACTGGGGTAGGAGTGGACATGGCTGGTGGAAGGGTGACTGGACTAGGGTAGTGGCGGTGATAGGTATGAGCGGTGTCCCGTCACGGAGGGATTCTTCTATGCTAATAGAATTAGCAGTGGCGTGTGGGCAGGGTTGAGAATTGCAATCAGCCCAGTTCTGGTTCGGGGACGGTGGATGTGAGTTCGGTCTTTAGTGTCAAAGGCGTGCGGGTAGGCGGAGCAGTCAATGGTAGACGTGGTGGAAACAGATCCTGCAAGGATAACCCAATCGGTAGGTTATCAGTGCAGTAAAAGATCTTGACCTAATGTCACAAAGAGGTGACGATGGCGGCAAGACTGAGCGGAAGCTTAGGCGGAAGCGGACAGATACTGATCCCAACGACAAAGTTATATTCATAAATAAGTACAGAGAAGTAAGTAAGGACATACCTGATCCCAACGACAAAGAGGTCAAGATAAGGGATCAGGTTGTGGGGACTGGCTTATATATACAAAGGCAAGGTACGGGAACAATGATGTCATACTGTATAGTTCAGGAACGAAGAATGAAGCGGAATGGAGCGGAATGGACTGGAAGGTTCCGGATCGGATATGATAGGTAAAAGTGATGGAATGATGTATTGTAAAGAAAAGGAAAATAATAGGGGCGGCTCACTTCATGACAGTTGCGCCCACAGCCTCCAATGGCCTTACAATGTTTCTCATGCAAGCATGGAAAAGATTTGCTAAGGAACGTCGCCGCGAGGATGGACTCTTGATATGTTCAAGGCTAGTTGTTGGGAGATAGCCAACCAGGATATAAGCACGATGTGATGGCTTGCGTCTGTCAGCGACTCGATAGCTTTTATACTAAGCCAGGCATCACACAGAGAGAACAGATCAAAAGATAATGGATAATGCAGGAGGAGTATGCCCTCAGATACTTGTCTAGCTACAGAGGAGAATAGACGAGATCAGAGATAGAGACTACTCTAAGAAATGCCCTATCTTATATACATATTCTGAAATGAATCCATGGGAACTATCTCACGTCATAACTGTGAGGCTATACAACGATCTGTCAAAGGTTGACAGACATGAGAGAATTCTCACACTGTCAATCTGTCAATAGTCTGACAGACATGAGAGAGTTGTGTTGACAGCGCGGGAATGACAGTCTGTCAACAGTCTGACAGACATGAGAGAAATGTGTTGACATTGCGAGAATGCCAAGGCTGTCACATGTATGTAAATGAAAGAAAAGGAAAAGATAAAAGAAAAAGTATAATAAGATAGACAAAAAGGAATTGAAAAAGAGTCAGTTCATAACAGCGTCTGAGTTCCTTAGGGATGTTTCTGATGGTCATATAAACTGGATAGACTGTCTTATTACAAAAGAGTGTGACTTGAGTTTTGTCGGATGAGAGAAGGATAGGAATTATTGTACATCCTGGTCCAGCATGCTTATCAAGCCTTTCCTAGCTCAAGATGATTAGTATGTTGCAATGAGTATTGCTGCTACGGTATATGTACCTGAGTAGACCACCACCATCCTCCTGTATACATGTCGTGGAACAGCTGGTCCTCACATCGCACATTCTCATAGTGACGTTCAGGAGCAAATTTGAGGTATTCTATGAATCCGGCATCACCATAGAGTGATTTAAGGCATTCGAGAATGTCACGAAAGTACATCTCGTAGGCCTGTCCCTGTACAACAACTTCTTGATGTTGGAATTTTGGACACATAGATGGTAGTTGCGTGTCGATGATTGCATTGAGTTGATCAGCATTGCGATATGAAAGATTCAGGTTTTCGCATACCTGAAAAATTTGATTAATCACTAAGCATGCTCAAAAGAATATAATTGGCTTACACCAGTGACCGATAGTAGCTCTGTCAAGGCAGTCGAGCTAGGACCACGAAGTTTTGCCCAACGTGTGATTTCCCATTCCGTTTGGGAGCGAAACGGTGCCCAGGCATTTGCTCCAGCGTTGAGATTTTGAAAGTATTTGCTGTTTTCACTGACGATGGTGCCCTGCCCCTCTATCGGAGCTCCTGCACGAGGATCAGGATATTGTTGAACATATGGCTGGCGTACAGCTGAACTTTGCGAAACAGATGGGACGCGGGGCTTAGGAAGCTGTAAGGGTTCAGCAAAGAAGCCCTCGGGAAATATCAACTGAGGCAATGGCGACCGTGGAGATGGAGAGTGTGAGAAGTCCTCGAAACCACAAGGTGGCTCCCAGTTATCTTCCTCATCTTCGAAGTGATGTTGTCCTTCATCATGTGAATCAGAGTTGAAATCATCGCTAAACGTGCCAGCGGGGCTTTCAAAATGTGGGCCCATGTCTACATCCTCATTGTTTGAACCTGTATCCCAATCCTTGTCATCTGAAGTGTTGTAATCTCCGAAGAGATTTTCCGGTATATCAACCATCGTTCCATCCTCTTCATGAAGTAAAGGCATTTCGAAGGAGCGCCTAAGCAACGAATCGAGATAATCCAAACAGGCTGGATGTCTTGTATTCCGCAAATGACAAAGGAGATTACTGCCAATAAAGCTCTTATAACATCCATGGCATTGGGAAGACATGTGCGGCCCCAGGTCTGAAATTCTTCATCAATATATATATGCAAAATGTACTTCATAAAACCAAAACCTACGGATTGTGTGAGCGTTGAAGTAAAAGAAAAAAAAAGTGACGCATTAGCCTGAGACCCAGCCTTAGCACTGTGCTTAGCAAATACGCCACATCGAAAACTTGAACGTAAATCGCCGTTGGTTGAAAACTTCAACCACCATGGCTCTGTCATCTGCTGACACTCTCAAATCGCTCCTCAAACTGCAGCCTGCTCATGCAAGTAGAGACATGCCAATTGAAGCTGATAGCATTCATGGTCGTACGTTTTGCTCACTCAGGCATTGGAGAAAAAACAAACATCATCTGATTTCATAGGTTTGCCACGGAGTACAAAAAGTGCTGCACTCAAGAAACGTGGTTAGTTTTTGAGACATCAGACACAATGAAGAAATACTAACCATATTATATTAGTGTGGTTGAGTCAGAACAATCACCCACAAGGACCTGGTTTGAAGCGCACAGCAGAAGTCAGTACAGAGTCTGGAAATACATCGAAAAAAAAACCGAAATTGCCAGTGCAACAACGTTAGTTCTTACCAAACAAACTCCTCAGTAGTTTCTTATCCCGATAGATAAAAAACCTCCTCATCAAAACATTTGGTCTGGTCGAGGTAAGAGCATTACAAAAATGAGTCAAGGTCAGTTTTGCTCTTGTAGTAGATAATTATTGCTCACATATGTTTTACTAATAGGGAAACAGCTCTATGAAAAATCAGCCATCGTGGAACTAGATGCTGCCGAGGACGAAGATGAAGATGAGGAAGATAGCGAAGATGGTGGAGACAATCGGTTTCTGCCCAATGATAGTGATGACTCTGGTGAGAAAGATGATATTGATGAACTAAAGGATCTCGATGAAGAAGATCTCACTCGAGAGGTAAGGGATTCAACCAGTTGTGACATGCTCTCCTTCCCAGAGAAAAGCTCAGTGACAATTGTCTGTACCATGTAGCGTGTCAAGGTAGTTGGGAAGAAAGGAGGTTATAATAAGCGAGGTACGTGGCTACATTCACAGAATATATTCAACGGAATCTCATGCTTTCACGGCATGCCATGGTCCAGGCTCCCTGATTCAAACGGTCCATGGCAACAATGTTGATTTCATTCCTCCACCATCTCAGCCTGCCTCTCTTACCAATAACAACAATTCAAGTTATTGTTCCGAGTCAGAAGCCTCAAGCAGAGTTGACCTGAGCATGATGCCAGAGAATTATGATAGTGAGGAGGACGAACCAGCTCCAATTGCAAAACAAAAGGTACGAAATTTGAAATGGCTACGATGGGTTGTAGTATACTCATATATTGCGGGTTAGGTTTCCAAGGCTCGCGATGCCAAGTATATTGCTGAGGTAAAACATGGTTGTGCACATTCAATCTTTTTACTGACTGTTTTGTTAGTTACCTGCAATAGTTCCGCCGCCTATGGAGACTCAGGTGATTCAAAAACCTATACGAAAACAAGTAGCTCACTCCCACATCTCGTATACCTCTCATGTAACTGCTGCCATGGCCGCCGATCCCGTGCGTTATGTTTACGGTCATCGAAATCTCTCATAACTGACCAACTTCTCCAGAACGATGACTGGCCTAATTTAACAGCTCTTATTTATCCTCGACAACAGCGTGTTATCTCTCTTACTGCACAGACTCAGACAGCTCAACGTGTTCTTCATGAGGCAATCAACCTTGCTATTGGCCTAGCTATCTTTCAAAATGGGTTCGCTCCGACTGCCCAGCAACTCGCCGACTCTAAAAACAGTATCATGTTGGTAGCTACAAAATTCGAGCTTCCAGACATTGTATATCGATTTGAAAGAGATGACCTGTATGCATGGCATCTTATCACTTATGTGCGTCAGTATTTCTATCTATATTTGAGATGCTTACCTTGATTCATAGGTTACTGGTCAAGTGGGACACATGCGCGGCAAAGTCAAAGATGCTGCCCAAGAGCTGGTGCCCTCAATGTATGGTATTCATCAGATCCCCGTTGAAAACAACACCCGCAAGAGTTTCATTGCAGACCTCCTAACCAAAATGAACTTCATTTTTCCTCGGACAAATGTACGTGTATTATCTCGTTTTTTTTTTCTCTTACTCACACGTTATAGGTGGCTGAATCGAGCACAATATGCACCAGTGAGCCATATCGACACCCTGCTATTGTTGCAGTCATGCGCAAATATTTTTTCTTTGGTCACAAATCTCTCGGTCACCACTTCCATGACACCTTTTTGTCTTCTGTCAACTCCAACAGTTCAAAGGAAATTCCACGGGCGATGTTGGGCATTGTCATTGTTGCGGTACGTACTCAAGCTCTTCTGATTTTGTCTCCTCAGTGATATGTTTGTATTAGATATTTGCAGCGCTCAAGGAATGGAGTGAAGGTTGTGATCAACGCATGACTCAAGACTTTGTGTCCGCCGAGTTCAGTGATGAATATGACCTTCATATGAGCCTTTTACAATCGAGGATTCACAAGGAGGACGGGTTGGGCAAACACAAATACCACTCTCTGATGTCCTGGCTATATCGTGAAGCATGCATGTAAGTCTTTTCCAACCACTCTGCTTGATGTCACGCAGCTCCTGATGATCACAGGGGTGAAGGTAGCAATATCAAGGCCTCCTCTGACAAGATGCCCGAACTCGATTTCGATGGAATGAATGGATAGACTTGTAGTAATGCCCCAGCGCTGTTAAAATTTTTGTATCTTGGTCATTTCTTTAATACAATCGCTATCATACTCGAGCAAATCGAAGTCAGAATCACTCAATATATTGACACATATTGCCCAAAATATATGTAACATAAGGGAAGATATTCAAGTAATCGGTGAAAATCAGACATAATTGGACAAAATTGGACAACTGCTATTGGCAGGGTGTCACATTGATGTTGTATTTTGCCATACTGTCAAACCATAATATTATGTCCTATTTTACACTATCTACACTTATTCTAACAACGTTTAGCAGAATCAGCGTCTCGAGGTTTTCCTGATGTTGTATAGGGCCGCCATTCATTGAGTCTTTGAGAATAAATGTGCATGTATCAAGAAAAATGCACTTCCAAAAAGACTCCAGATTCAGCATGGCTCTTTTGAGTCAGAGGTTGAAGAGCTGAAGATGAGCAAGAGCTTCATACTTCAGGCACTAGGGTGCAAGGTGTGCTTGTGCTGCACTGAGGATTATAGACAAGATGGAGTTGTCTCACAATAATTTTTTTCACTCTTTACTGTGGAGAACCATTACAAGATACATGTAGTTTGTGTGGCCCCCAAGTTAGAAGATCTTTGCAACAGGAATTCAAAGTATGAGTGGTGGAAAGAGGAAAAGGGAAAGGGAAAGGGAAAGGGAAAGGGAAAGGGAAAGGGAAAGGGAAAGGGAAAGGGAAAGGGAAAGGGAAAGGGAAAGGGAAAGGGAAAGGGAAAGGGAAAGGGAAAGGGAATAGCACAGTGAGAAGTAGGTCTAATCATGACTAGATTGAGAACATATGAAGGAAGTATCTAGTAGTCTAGCTGACAGCCAGCCCATAAATGGATAGGAAGATTTAGTCTAAGCAATGAGAACAGAATCAACATGGGCTTGGTGGACTGTTCTTTGCACACCTGTGGATGAAGGCAACAAGGTCTGGCATAAGTAATCTCCAAGAAAGATTTAAGATAGGGACAGTGCCTCTAGTTGGAGTACCTACTGTTTGTGGTCAGAACAGTCCCTGCAGGCATCAACCTTACAGACTTTCCAAAACACTCCCCATATCTGTTGGGCTCATGGGATTCCATATCGATGGATTTTGTTAAACAGCTTCTGAACAGAGACAGAGCAGTAATACTGGTGATTGTTGATCATGCTTAGAAACAAGTAATTTTGAGATCATCCAGGCTGGGATCATGAAGTAAATGCAGTTGATTATGGAGGTAAATGGAATACATGTGTTACATCCATGCAAAGCCAAGATCTTTCTGAGGCTCCAGAATTAATTTCTCCTTACTCTGTTCACACTATGCAGAGTATTTACTCTGCAATCCTTTCCATTATCTTTCCTCATCATTATCCAATGAGTTTAATCTTTCCTTTTATATCTTCCCTTTGTTCTTTTATCCTAAGCTATCCTATTTAGGAATAACATTGCTTTGCAACCCTTGTGTAGTTCATAGTATAAAGCTACAGTATCTAGTAGGTAGCTCCTGTCACGACATAGACAGAAGCAACAAAGGGGAAGTGGCATGAACACAAACCTGAGCGTGAGTAACACTCACCACCCCAGGGTGAAAGGGAAGAGTGATCTCAGTAGTAGTGATAGCACAAAGGGCCAATCACAAGGGTCAGATAAGGCAGGCAAGTTCCCAAATGACCAAGTTAGTATTTGAGTGTAAAGGAAGATACAGACACAAACCTAGTTCCCAAATGACCAAGAGGTTGAAATAGGAAACTAGTAGCTATCTACTGCTGTTAAGGCGGTGAAACCAGAAAGGACTAGATCAAGGTTCCGAGGCTCCAGACAGAGTTCCGAGGTTCCAGAACTGTGGTTATGGCACATGGAAGTAATCAAAGGTTACACAGTCCTTGGAAGTGAGGTGGGACTTCAGCAAAGCTTTTGTTACAACCATGCCAAGTTCAACTCCCACGGGCCTGACGATCATTTCCCGGTATTTGACTCCATCTTTTTCTTCCGTCGCGGAGCTTACCTCTGCGATTCTTTTACACCTTGCTTTTATATCATTCACACCTTAACCAACTCTTTATATATCCTTTTATATCATTCCCCTTATACTTACCCCTTTTATTCTCCTCATGTTCGACCATACTATTCTAGGATACTATTGCTTAGTGACCCTTAGGTAGTGATTACAGTATAAAGCTACGAGAGTAGAATAGTTGGTCCTTAGTTTAAATATCAACTTTGATAGCGCACTTCAACAGTGTATCTCAAATAGAGTTCATTCTCAAACCTCACCCTAAGTACGATCACGTGAGTTCCTCCCGCGATCGGAATTACCCTCACCTTCGCTTTCGGACAGCGGCATGTCGGGGACGCTATTAATAGTAGCGTCAACGTCCGACTACCTCTCCGTAGGTTCATCCAACCCTCACCGGGATTTATCTCGGTGTTCGGTCTTTTACCCCGCGGACTTATAGTCCGCGATCCACATTTATCCCTACGACTGTGCATGATCATAACAACTTTCAGTAATGCTCCCTACATGCTATCTGGGTGTCCCAGAGAGGATGCGAAGATGAAAGAGTTCCAGAAGGTCATACAATCCATATAGATAGCTTAGCTCTACTTAGTTGACCTTATATAGTCAGTTCTCAGTTGAGACTTTCTACTCACCTTCACTTTGGACTGGATTGCTTCCGTTTGACTGCTTCTACCTTGGGACAAGTGGCTCTAATGAGGGTACTACTTGTCAAAGATAGAGGCCCAACGGTTGTTCCAGTCATGGTGCCCTTCTTTCTTATCTTACATGTTTTAGTTAATACTGCCTTTATCTATCTGATATTCTAGTTATTTTATATACTAAGTACAGTATGTAGGCCCAAAACAAGGACAGTTTTCACCCTTTCTTCCCTGCACTCACTGAGGACTTTGGATCCAGCAAAGAATCTGCCATCCCGGCGACCTTTTTCCCAGCTGTCTCTGAAATCATTCTGGCCTTGAATTCAACACTACTAATAGTGGTATCAACATCCCTACTAACCCTTTACACCACACTGCACCACATCACATTGGTTGGTCCACCCGGCTGTATTTCAGCATAACTCTAACAGTAGTCTACTCAATAGATATCCATGCTCACTTCATCATTGTCACCTCCAGTATGATCACAAGAATTGCATTGCAATTGGAATTAAGTCCCACTACTTACTCTACTTTCCTCTTGGATGGCAACATGTCAGGGACACTATCAATTATAGCACCAACATCTGAATCACCCTCTTAGTTTTCTCCTGTTACATCCATGCAAAGTCCAAAAATACTGGCCCTCACAATCATTTACCAACATTTAACTTCATTTTGTTCTCCCCATTGTGGAGATAATCTCCACAATCCTTTCACTTTCTGATTACTTTCCTCATGATTAGCCAAACCTTTATATATCCTTTTATATCCTTTCCTTTGTACTTACCCCTTATATCCTTCACATGTCTGGCCATACTATTCTAGGATACTATCATTATGCAACCCTTAGGTAGCAACTACAGTACAAAGCTACGAGAGTAGAATAGTTGGTCCTTAGTTTAAATATTGACTTTGATAGTGCACTTTGATAGTGTAGTGATCTCAATAGATATCGTGCTCAACCTCACCTAAGCACAATCACATGAGTTTTCCTGCAATTGGAATTACCCTCACTTTTCCTTTTGGACAGCAGCATGTCAGGGACACTATTAATAGTAATGTCAATGTCCAACTACCTTTCCTTGGATCAACCTACCTTCACCAGGATTATGTCCAGGTGTTTGGTCTTTATCACTGCGGACTTATAGTCTGCAATGCAACTTCTCAGCTACAATCTGTGCATGATCATAACATCTCCCGCAGTTACTTTGCAATCCACTTTCATATATACAATCCTGGCTGCACAATCATTACACCATTCTGAGGTGTTTAGAGTGGCAAGAGTGGAAGGTCAAGTGTATGTGCAAGTGTGGGCAACACAGTGCCCAACTGTGATGGACTTGTACACAAATTTTGATTTTAGCCTTTTGTCATGCTTCATTGTGTTACGAACTGACTCTTTTTCAATTTCTTTTTGTCTATCTTATTATTCTTTTTCTTTTATCTTTTCCTTTTCTTTCATTTACATACATGTGACAGCATTGGCATTCTCGCAATGTCAACGCATTTCTCTCATGTCTGTCAGACTGTTGACAGACTGTCATTCCCGCGCTGTCAACACAACTCTCTCATGTCTGTCAGACTATTGACAGATTGACAGTGTGAGAATTCTCTCATGTCTGTCAACCTTTGACAGATCGTTGTATAGCCTCACAGTTATGACGTGAGATAGTTCCCATGGGTTCATTTCAGAATATGTATATAAGATAGGGCATTTCTTAGAGTAGTCTCTATCTCTGATCTCGTCTATTCTCCTCGGTAGCTAGACAAGAATCAAAGACCTTTCCTCCCTCATTCACTTCGTTTGACTTGACTATCTCGGCTTGTGTGACGCCTAGTCATATAGTGAGTTGGCAAGTCACTGACGATAGTTCCCATCGGCTATCTTCTAAATCGATTGACGCCTGGCTACATCGGTGAGCTAGCGAGACGTTGACAGAAGATCAGAGATCTCAATCGAACCACCCGTCATGACCCAAATCTTCGACATATTGGTTGGATACCGGACGCCGCTACGTTGCAAACTTATTCTTTTCATATCATCACTAACAAGCCTATACCTCCTTTGTCTTTCCCCCCATTATCCACCTCCTTTTCCATAGCTCGTCTGTGTTAAGGCCAGCATTGGCGTAAACACTTTGTTAATACATACCTACATCGAGACACTGTAGTACGGCTCAACCCGTGCTGAGAGGAAAATACTCTCTCTAGTGTGCCTGACTCCTACCAAGGAGTGTAAATCAGGGCTAGCAACAGAACATCGAGTTTCTTCCTCGGAAGATTCAATAGTAGGGACGTTGGAACGCAAAGTTTTCACGCAGACGACTCGAAAGACAACGTTGCGCGAGAAGCGAACGTAGACAGTCTTCTGGATTAACACATAACTCGACACGAGCCTCTACCTCTACCTCTAAGCACCTCACCCTCCTATCCTGGCGTTCTCGTCAAGACCTCAGGATTTTTCACTTCCATACCCATCTCGCTCTCCCTCTCCCGCATCGCCGGATTCAACCATCCATTTAGGATCCCCCACACCTACTCCATCCTTCACCACCGAACTCGGCTCAGAAATGTCTGACCCATCCAACCAATCCATGCATGCCAACACCTCCGCTACTACTGCCACTACTCCTGCCACCTCCAACACCTCATTCTCTCGAAAAACCATCGTTAAAGAACCTGACGTATTTACAGGAGACACCTCCAAGTTCCGAGCATGGCTCCGAACACTCCTTGCGTACATCCATGACCTGCGAAGGACACAGCAGGTCAATAACGATAACGAATCCATCAATGTAGCAATGTCCTACATTCGAGGAGGCAGAGCTGATGACTGGGCGGAAGTATACACCAGTGATCACCAGGATGAAGTCACTGGTGATTGGAACATAGACTTCGCAGGATTCCTAGAAGAACTAAAGAGTAGTTTTTCTAACGTCTCCCAGAAGAAGGAGGCAATGGATAAGCTGAATCACATCCAACAAGGTCGTATGAAGGCCGATGACTTTTTCAAGGAGTTCAAACTCCTGTTGAAGGAAGCGGGGTACGACAAGAGAAGCGAATATGTTCTTCAGTTGGCTGAAAGAGCAGTCAACCTCAACATCATGAGCAATCTAGTCCGAATGAGGACAGAGGAGTTTGACAGCTACGACGAGTTGAAGAAACTCGTCACAGCCAATGATCTAATCCGCCGCCGCTACGATGAACAGAAACGCGGATACAATAACATGAGCTGGAGTAACAGCATACAAGGACAAAGTCGTGGTCAAGGATCCACGCAACAAGCCTATGGCAGGCAAGAGCAGAAGAGATGGGAAGGACCTCAAGCGGTAGGATCTACCCCCATAATAGCAAGACGCGATGGGTCCGGGACGACCTTTGGAGGTTCGGGACGACCCATGGACCTGGATCGAGCAAGGGTAAATGGCCTTTGCTTCAACTGTGGCGAAAAAGGCCACATTAGTAGGAACTGCCCAAAGAAGAACAGAGCCGCGGTCCGTAGCATAGAACTTACGAACTATAGTAGCGAGAGAACGGACAACGTTAGTGAAGAAACTAACGTAAATAGTGTAGATGTAGTACCAGGGTTACCAGCTGGTATGGACATGAATTCATTCACCGCCTGGGTGAATAGTATGGGTTTTATAAGAGCTCCCCAGTAGATATAGGTCTGGCGGAGCGTTCTAAATTAAATACTTCGGACATAGTAGATAGTGGACTTGATTTCACTATCAAATATAATAATGTAGAAAAACACGCTTCTGCATTTACTCATAAAAAACCCGAAGTACTTAAAAAACCTATACGGTACGAACCCGGCACGGCTGAATGGACTGCTCAAAGGCTCAAGGAAGGGGAACTTCCAAAAGCCGTTGGACTTTTAAGGACATGGGTACCTTCCTCGCGAATAAGAGAAGCTTCGGAGGAAACCGTCATGGAAATACGAGCATTGAACTGGAAAACAGCAGTCGAAGCTGTTAAGAGTCTCGCAACAAAGAAAAGCTACGTCCGTGGAACACACGGAAAAAGCTTGAAACTCCCAGTCATTGTCGAAACACTAGAAGACAGCAGGCAAATAGTTACACAAGGACTAGTCGACAGTGGAGCCACAGGTTCATGCATTGACGCAAACTTTGTAAAACGACATAGGATTGTAACCAAAGATTTACCTATTCGAATACCTGTCTACAATGCTGACGGTACACTCAACGAGAATGGCTCAATAACCAAATATGCTGAAGTCCGTGTAACTATCGGAGACCACTCAGAACGAATTCAGTTTGGCGTTGTCAATCTTGGAGAACAACACATCTTCCTAGGACTAGATTGGTTGCGACATCATAATCCAAGTGTCGACTGGGTTAAATCAGAAGTTACTTTTGACCGATGTCCGACTCGGTGCGGATATAATCCTCACTTTTGGACGCCTGAAGACATTCAAACAAGAGCGGTACTTGAAGACGGCGAGAGACTTTCGTGTTTGATTGGGATCGATATGTACAAGAACAGGTAGATTCCAGGAAATGGACAGAGAAGAAGGCGGAAGAAGAAACACGAAAACACTTCGACACTTCCACTCCGTATATAAACAAATACCCGGATGTTTTCAGTCAAAGGAATTTGATCAATTACCACAACGACGCCCTTGGATCATGCAATCGAGTTAACACCTGGTTCTAAACCACTCGATTGTAAGATATATCCTTTGAACCCAAGGAACAAGAAGCGTTGGATGCATTCCTTGAAGAAAACATTCGAACCGGACGAATTCGACCCTCGACATCCCATGGCCTCACCATTCTTCTTCATCAAAAGAAAGACGGTACCCTTAGACCAATACAAGACTATCGCAAACTGAATGAAATGACGATTAAAATCGATATCCACTCCCTCTCATTCAGGAGCTTATTGATCAATTGAAGGCGCTAAGATATTCACAAAGATGGACATTCGATGGGGATTCAACAATATACGGATCAAAGAAGGAGATGAGTGGAAAGCGCGTTCAGGACCAATCGAGGATTATTCAACCAACTGTTATGTTCTTTGGATTAACCAACTCACCAGCGACGTTTCAAGGATTCATGAATCATATCCTTCGAGATTTGATAAATGAAGGACATGTTATAGTCTACATGGATGATATACTCGTGTTTACAAATGACTTGAAAAGTCATCGAATAATTGTAAACCGAGTCCTTGATATTCTTCGAGAACACAAACTCTTTCTCAAGCCTGAGAAGTGTTCTTTCGAGAAAACATCTATAGAGTACCTTGGAATAATCATTGAGAACGGAACAATTCGAATGGACCCGAAGAAGGTCAAAGCTGTACGAGAATGGTTAACCCCATTGAAGAAACATGATGTCCAACAGTTCCTTGGCTTCTGTAACTTCTTCAGGCGATTCATTCGAGGATTTAGCAAAGTTGCCAAGCCATTGACAAAACTTACTGGAAATGCAGTCTGGGAATGGACAGCGGCCCAACAGTATGCATTCGACGAACTCAAGCGTCGAATCTGTGAAGAAGTAGTCCTCCTCATTCCCCGAAATCATGGAAAGTTTAGACTTGAAGCTGATTCATCTGACTTTGCAAATGGTGGTTGTCTCTCTCAATTTGTCGATGGAAAATGGTGGCCTGTAGCATTCCGATCTCGTTCACTCAATGAAGTTGAAAGAAACTACGAGATTTATGACAAGGAATTAATGGCGATTATGGACTCGCTCGATGATTGGCGTCAATATCTTCTTGGAGCCGAAGAACAGATTGAAATCTTTACAGACCACGCAAACCTACAGTATTTCAAGAAACCCCAAAAGCTAAATCGACGACAAGCTCGATGGGTTCTTGAACTTGCGGAATATAATTTTAATCTAGTTCATCGACCAGGAAAGACAATGACAAAAGTTGACATCCTGTCAAGGATGACAGGTCTTCAGACGGGGGAAAAGGACAATGAGAACATCGTCCTTCTAAAGCCAGAATTTTTCATTCGCGCCCTTAATATCTCCTCACCAGAAGATGTATTCCTGTCAGAAATCCAAAAGAATCGAAACCACGTTGATCGACTTGTAAAGGATAACCTCGATGCCAAAAACCCTGAGTGGAAAGAAACTGAAGGGATTATTGAGTGGAAAAGACGAATCTATGTACCGAAGAACAGAGTACTTAGGTCCAAAATCCTTACTAAGTACCATGATTCACCACTTGCAGGACATCCTGGACAGTACAAAACAGCGGAACTTGTCACTCGTGATTACTGGTGGCCAGGAATTACTCGAGATGCTGGAAAGTATGTGGAAGGTTGCGAGAAGTGTCAAGCGACAAAGTCTCATCGCACTCGACCCATTGGACATCTTCATCCTCACACCGTTCAAACTGAACCTTGGCAAGTAATCGGTACTGACATGATTGGAGAACTTCCTGAATCTGGTGGTTACAATGCGATTGCAATCTTCATCGACCACTTCACAAAGAGACTGAGACTTGTACCAACCCATACCACAGTCACTTCAGAAGGAATGGCGAAGATTTATCGAGATTCCATCTTCTCCACCCATGGACTTCCACGCAAGATAGTTCATGATCGAGGACCACAATATCACTCGAGGTTCATGAAGGAACTCTATCAACTGTTAGGCATTGAAGCGAACTTTACTACGGCATACCATCCACAGACAAACGGTCAATCGGAGCGAACAAACCAAGAGATCGAACAATATCTCCGTTTGTTCATTAATTACCAACAAAATAATTGGCACGAATGGTTACCCTTAGCAGAGTTCAACTACAATGACAAAGTTCATTCAGCGACGAAAGTTTCTCCCTTCTATGCAGATACAGGAAGACACCCGTATAAAGGCACAGCAACTCAAATGACTTCGGACAACCCCTCAGTACAAGCTTTCGTAGATGGAATGAAGAAGATACGAAAGGAAGTAGGATCAGCTTTAGAGAAAGCAAAGGTAGAGATGAAGAGGCAGTATGACGGAAAGAGGAAGAAGGGTATAGAATACAAGGTTGGCGACAAGGTGTGGCTAGAAGGAACCAACCTGTCGGTAGATCGCCCAATGAAGAAATTAGGTGACAAGAGGTATGGACCATTTACGATCCAACAGAAGATAGGCGCCAGCTCCTATAAACTGGAAATCCCACGTACATGGAAACATGTACACAATGTCTTCAATGAAGTTCTTCTCACTCCATATAAAGAACCTAGTTTTCCTACACAACCCCGAAACACACGCCCGCCTCCTGTAGTTGTAGGAGGAGAAGAAGAGTTTGAAGCAGAAGAAATCCTTGATTCGAAGAAAGTAGGACGAGGAATCAAGTACAAAGTACAGTGGAAAGGATACGGTTCACATGAACAGACCTGGGAACCGCGATCAAACCTCACAAATGTTGACCAATTGCTCAAGGAATTCCATGAAAAGAATCTGACGAAACCAAAACCCGCAATATTTCGTCGAATTGAAATCCCTATTTCCTTGTTCCCTACAGAATTGTTTCGTCCTCTTCCTCTTGCCGACACAGAACCCAATCCCGCTTCACTACCCTCCGAAAACTTTCTTTTACAACAAGCACATCGTGGAACTCGTGCCCTAAGGAGAGGGTGATGTTACGAACTGACTCTTTTTCAATTTCTTTTTGTCTATCTTATTATTCTTTTTCTTTTATCTTTTCCTTTTCTTTCATTTACATACATGTGACAGCATTGGCATTCTCGCAATGTCAACGCATTTCTCTCATGTCTGTCAGACTGTTGACAGACTGTCATTCCCGCGCTGTCAACACAACTCTCTCATGTCTGTCAGACTATTGACAGATTGACAGTGTGAGAATTCTCTCATGTCTGTCAACCTTTGACAGATCGTTGTATAGCCTCACAGTTATGACGTGAGATAGTTCCCATGGGTTCATTTCAGAATATGTATATAAGATAGGGCATTTCTTAGAGTAGTCTCTATCTCTGATCTCGTCTATTCTCCTCGGTAGCTAGACAAGAATCAAAGACCTTTCCTCCCTCATTCACTTCATTTGACTTGACTATCTCGGCTTGTGTGACGCCTAGTCATATAGTGAGTTGGCAAGTCACTGACGATAGTTCCCATTGGCTATCTTCTAAATCACGTGACGCCTGGCTACATCAGTGAGCTAGCGAGACGTTGACACATTGTCCCAAGTCTACAACAAATAGTTCACATGATATGGCCAATGTGAATAGACCAAGTTATAGAGAAACAGCTGTTGTATGTTTAGGCTCACTCCCCTAGGCAGTCCTACATTAATTTTGCTTGGTTCACCACCAAGCTAAAATTTATAATGCTAAAAAACTGATTTATGCTCTGAATAGCTCTGCACACTGTCAGGCTTTCACCTCAGAAATCAGGTCAGATATGTATCAGATATAGTACTCAAGTTCTGTCTGCATAGATTCATGAAAGATGCCACAGAAAAAAAAATTACGGTCAATGGATCAAGGTCTACTACTAAAACAGTTCCCTGAGTAGTCGAGCATGGATCAGTGTAAGAAGTAAAAAGGGAGAACGCTCCAGTGAACGAGGAGTCTGAACTCATGTATTCGGGAACATATTATGTTCGCTGCCAACAGAATCCTTCACCATTGACCAAAGGTAGCGGTCGTAAGGCTTCGCAAGGCTGGACTGATCGGAGGACAACTCCAACGTCTAAACGAAGATAAGTAGTTGCAGGGACGACGACGCGATATTGAAAACAAGGAGATGATTTAATATAGGCGTACAATGATTGGTGCGAGAGTATAAGGTGCTCGATTAAAATGGATAGAAGTTTGTATCGATACATCAAGACACACATGTCACGACGAGACGATCCCCTGAATGAAAGAAGAAAAAGTAGAAGACAGACTAGAAGGTCTCTTCCTCCTCGTCAACTACAGCTCCGCCTTCAGGGACCTCAAATCCATCCTGTGAAAAGATGTCAATCATGGACGAAGCAGGGGTAGACACACGCACCTCTGTCGAATAAAGGATGGCCTGTATTTTTCGGAACGTAGGGTCTTCCGGGGCGTTTTCACTCTCTAACTGCTCCTGCACAAGAATCTCAATTTCCCTTAACTAAACAAGTTGATCAGATTGAAATGTGGAGATAATGACCAAATGACAGTACTTTTTCAAAATAGAAGTCCCTCTCCTTCTCCAGTCCTTCCAGATGTCCACTCATCTCCTTCAACTGGGCTGTCAGATGTTGAACAGCCTCATTCGGTTGTGTCGATCCTGAACGATGACCGGAGATAGGCGTCCTTCCACCAGCTCGACTGCCACCCACGTTGAGACCTCCGGTTCGGCTGCCACCAGTAGATAAAGGCGCAACGGTAGCAGGAATGTCTGGCGCGCCTTTACGCCGCGCATTTGCGTCGTAGCCTTGTCCACCATAGTTTTGATCCCAGAATCGTTTCACCCATTGGAGAAATTCAAGGTTATCCCTAAGCGTCGAATTAGCTGATGCTCACGCTATGTCAAAGAGTGCATACTGCATCTTGCACTTGACAAGTTTCTCGACCGGTATTGGCTAAGTTGAATTCAACTTTGGCGCGTTGAAACTTGACATTGTCACGTACCTTGTCGATTTGCTTTGCTTTGAACACATTCTGCAGCACCTTGAAGTTCGCAATAAATTCATACTCGTGTTTTGCACCAAACTTTACTCTTGACATTGGTAGATCACCTGTAAAGAGAGCAAGAACCAGAGAAACATGTCAGATCGCGTTCGATGCATATATATGTAGACACGGCGCACCATAAATTGAATCAATAATTTGGCAGTACGCCGCTCCTGTGCCACATTGTTCAATCTTTGTGTAATTTATTTTGAGGAGGTCATTCAACCAAGCAAGTAGTTCTGCTCTTGAAGCCATCGCTGAATCTGGTATTCCAAGACAATTCGGATGTTGGTGGTTTAACGGGAAAGCCTGATTTCTCGTTCACCCGTTGGTAATGTGTGGTGATGTTTGCTTGAAGCTTTAGCGCTGCCTGTTTTCTGTTAGCGCCGTTCATGATGATAGATAGATAGTACTCTATTGCATTGACCACTCAATCTCCAAATTTCACCAGATAAAATAAACCAGTCGCTATGCTAGTGCGCTGTACGCTCCCAATCCGCGCTCTGACCGGCTGATTACTGCCTCATTTCCACTCAGATCCAAAATCCGGGAACTCATTCGAGCGACGTAGACAACCTTCTTGATGCTCAAGAGCATATAAAGGTGAATAGTCTTCTCTTTAGTGATAAGCATATTCCTCAGAATTTCAGAAACGGTTTCGATTCATCAAGTTCGAACAAAGTGGTATGGTCTCCGCATCGCTACAATGTTGTATGTTAGACGCCGGGGATGGCAAACGGTCTACAGTTATTTGGAAAGAACAGCTGGCACAAGGCGGTCGCCGGTTGTATGACTTGACGATAGATGATCATTTCAGAAACAGGGAAGGTGCAATTGTTAGTTTTCCTATCATTCGCCATTGAGACTGTAGCTTACCGTATTCTTTCACCCAAAGATTGATTTTGGGGTCAAGATCATTTCACGCACAAGTACGTCCGTCGTCAACGGTATACCTCAGTGACAATGCCAATCTGGTTCATTTGAATAGGCAAGGGAAAAGATCTTTGGATTGGATCCTTTGACTATGTATACGATGATAATTGGCCATGGATCGTCACCGTTTCATTGTATGTCAGCCCAATAATCTATCGTCTGAATTGCTAAATTTTAAGCAACGTAGATCAGGGGATTTTAATAATCAAGTTTTAGAGGCAACGGGCTATGCGCGCTTGTGACTTCACGGTTGATATAAATCCTTAGCCCTGAAATCACGTATACACGAAAGGAGTAGAAAATGAAGTGATTGATTTATGCCCATTCTAATGTACATCGAGGGTGATATTTTTTTCGTCCGTACAACATTCCAAGTGGTATCATCACATTGCCTTTGTCATGCTGTTGTCCATGCTCATGTCCTTCTCCATCATACCCATTCCGTTCTCCATTGGCATGGGATTGCAATGACAGTTCATGTCACGGTTTTGAACCCAGTCTTCAAGTATCTTGCCAACTGACTTCAAGTTGGGGGCAACCATGGCGAACTTGCTGAGCTCATAGTCATCTGGAGGAACATTCCACTTGATCTAGAAAAACGATTAATTGTCGAAACGCGAGTCCTGACGATGATTCTTGACTTACTTCGCAATCCTCGAATGGTCGAACGACACCACAAGCAGTGCACTTCCTCCAATCTCCACGGCAAGGGATCCAAGTACTGCATTCTCTGCACTGTGTATGGAATCGATCTTGGCTTTGGTATTTCTTCTCATCCCATTCCTACAATATCTTAGAAACTGATATCGAAGGTCAGAAGAAACATGTCTTACCAATTTTGGTCCGAAGTTCCTGAGCTCTCCTTCATAACGGAAGGGGAATCCTTGATACTTGCCCGCTGCGAGCGCCTCATCCTTAATCTTCTCCGAGAAGTTGATCACATCGTCAACAATCTCCTGGGGCACCGGTTCGTCAAGGTTCAGAGGCATGAGTTTTGCCTTGGTGTACTCCGCCACCTTAACCCAATCATCGACCTTGAAACGTCAAAATGTAAGTGATGCACAATCAAGAAACGAGGGGCGAAGACTGACCTGAGAGCCCCAGAGCCAGTGAGTTGCGTACTCGGGGAAGTTCTTCAGATCCACCGTAAACGCTGCCTTTGGCAAGGAATATTTGGGAAGCGCATGTCCAATAACAATGGTCCACAAAAATCCGACGCGAGGGCCAAGCATTGGATGCATGAAAGTAAGATAAAGGAACTAAGTCGGAAAACACATGAGTTTATGGGTGCCTAAAGGAAAGGCCAATCACTGCCCACCTGGTTCATGAGGTGTAAAGACGGTACAGCGCCAGCGCAGTAATCATCGTACTTCTTCCATACTGCTAAGCTTTCTTCCTCAGACTTGGCCTGGATTCCGGCAAGTGTTAACTCAGCGGCGAAAGTCGAGGAGGCCATCCCAGCGTTGATTCCAGGACTCAAGAGCGGGTTCGTGAATCCAATACCGTCACCAATGGTAACCCATCCGGGGCCTGAAACAACTTGGGATTGGTAGGAGAGTTGCTTACGGATGTACCATGAAGTTCCAGGTCCTTTTTGATGAACGATGAATTAGACGATGATGCAGAACAGTGCAAACGAATTTGCCATACCATGGTAATCAGGAAGCAAGGCAAAGTGGCGCATAACATCCCCAAGCTTCTTATACTTCTTTGTGATGAAGTTGAATCGACGTTCACCTTCAGAGGAACCGTAACTAGCCAAGTCGGCAGGATACGTGGTATCATCTCGGGTAGCATATCCGATACTCCAAATCCACTTCGTTTTGCAATCAAACATTTCGGCCAACTCGTAAGTCTAAAGTTCAATACTCGTTAGAGCCTCAACTGCGTAGTATAAGTGACTACAACTGACCGATGGCATCTCATCGTGAGGTGTACCAAGTTCAGCGTGGTCGAGGACATAGTTAATCATATCGAGCAGATTTGCCATTGGAGAACCGTGCCAAGAAAGCATACGGATGAGGTACATCCAGCCTTCAGGGAAGCAGATGTGACTGGTGTGGCCACCTTCAAAGCCTTCCAATTCCTAATGAGGATCAGTATGTGTGCTAGGATGAGAGTTTTTACATTGGACTAACTTCAGGAATAGCGTCCTCGTTGGTAGCTTCAAAGTATCCAAAGAATGCGTCTGTGTTGAAGTTTTCGAATCGCTTGACACGAGCAGCTTTGCTGGCGTACTGGCGGAAACGACCAGTGCCATCCACGACGAGGGGAGATTTCGACACAATCGTTTGAGTCTTGTCGGATTGACGGATGATCGGGACACTGTCTCCGTCTTTGGAGAGAGTGGTGTTTTGAATGTCGGCAGCATGACCGTGCCACACATTCACACCAAGACGCTGAGCGAAGACAGTGAACACGAGCTCAGACATGGATCGCTGAAGCTGGTATCCTGGAGCAAGGAACTGGGTAGTTTGTAAATTGATTAGTTTTGACGAGAACTTGTTCAAGAATAACGCACAGGAGGTGGTCCGTTGTTGCAGAAAGCAGTGTAACTATCAGGGTTCTCGCGATCCAGATAGAAGAACTCGAGTCCATTGTGCAGACCAAAGAAGCGCAAGAGATACTTAGGGAAATTATTAATTCAAAGTTCTCACTGGGAGCTGTTGTCGTAACTCACCTCAGCCGCCATTCCAGCAGATTTAGTCCATTGAGCGAAGTGAGGAAGGGTGGATTCGCCAATCTGAGGCCCTGTGAGAAATCATCGTATGAAGACCGGTCGCAATACTCACCTTCCACTGAGGCCTGGAGGCCTTTTCGAAAACAGAGATCCTTAAATTGGCTTCGGGGTGGACTTTGCGAGCATGGATAGCGTAGATGAGACCATGGACACCTCCTCCTACGATTGTAACGTCGTTTTCTGCGACGGGCTCGCTTTGAACATTTCCAGAGTTGAGGATTTCCGCTGCAGAGATGGGGTCAAAACAAGGTCGATGAACGCGCAGAAGGAATGATACTCACTCTCCGTCATATTCGGGTTGGCCGCAGCCAGGTCGCGGAAGGTAGTTTTTGGGAGGATGAACATGATGATTGTAGATGGGGAGTGTGTAGTAGCAATGTATCCAGTAGAAGACTGCTGAGAGATGCTTCCAGTGATTGGATGTTTTGATACTCGTCCCCTGTGGTATTTATACCCATTCTCTGTCTCTGTTCAAAGTTGAGTTGTTCCAAAGTTGTCAACAGTACAGGTATTCAGTGGTAACTACTCAGCATCTATCGGAGCCAGATTATTTTCCCCGGAACTTCTTTCCGTCTGAGGGTCGCGTCAGGTCGTATCTCCTGGAACACCAGACTGAATGCACTGACAGACAGCTATGTAGCCGTCCGTTGATAGCGCTGCATTGATTCGACTTCATGTTAATTGTATTGCCATCCCGAAACGCACCCCGGCTTGATCTATTGTCCTGCTTCAATTGCATTCCGTTTGCATTGGGTTCAAATTCAAAGGAACCGACACAAATCATGAGTTATTATGTCAAAATTTTCTTTTCTGTTCAAGAAAGGGATACAAATTTTGAATTGGAAACAGTCTAGTAAGTTTACAAAAGTTGAGAAGTGTCCGATACCATCGATGGTCCGGGGGGCTTACCTACTAAATGCCCAAAGTCGTCAAGGTCGATAATGTTCACTGTTTTCTCGTTAATTACCTTGCAGCGGAAGAACGCTGGCCACCCACTGGCACTCGTCTCTCGGTCAGGCCTCGGCGCCAACTTGGGTCTCGATTCCAAATGTCCCGCTGAGCGTTGATGTTGGTCACTTGATGGTGCATTTTTTTCTTCAAGAGCGGGATTGAATATGTAGTCAAAGTAGCGTTACATTGTCATCGTCTGGGCTTCGATAGCGGGACTGTCGTGTGAAGTCGAGGCCATCAAAAGCCCAGTCTCTACGTTCCTCTGTTCGTGGTAATATTGCTGACGCAAATTCAGTTTTTGGAAATCACTGATTGCGGGAAGCGGCCAAAGGCTAAATTGATGCTGACAAGTTCTGACCTGATAGACCTGTAAAAAATCATGCAGCTTTACATGTGTGTAAGTTCGACTAGAAGTTCGACTAGAATAAAAAAAAGATGCACAAGATACATTGAACATCATCAACCCCATTGGGAGATGGGGATGGAGATCAAGCACGAAGCCCTCGGAATTAATGATTGCCCGCTGTTCTTTCCAGATGAACTAATAGAAAAAATCGGGATTGATTTTAGCGTCACATATGAAAGCTTCATCTTGGGACTCTGTCGGGTTGGAGGGGTGTGATAACACTAGAGTTGAGGTGATAGGAGGAGGCAGCTAGTATAGTGTGAGCTGAGCAATGTGCAACTCAGCGCATGCAAAACGAGTTCTCATGATCTTCCGAGGCTCAGCGGGAGAACGGAATACATTTCGAATCATCGTATTCATATAGAAACTCAAGGCTACTCACTGCAGAGTTTGAACTCGAATCCTAATTCAGTAAGTCGCAGAAGATGAGCTCCGACTTTCCTCGATAAACAAACAGCCTTCCAAAGAGCCGCGGGCGCTGATCAGACGAGCCAATTAGTACAAAGAAATTGAAGAAAATGATATGGCGAACAGGAGGCCATCCGTTACACTAAGTCGGAATTTCTTTGACCATTCTCCTCTGGATTCCGATTTCTTCCGATCCTCAAAAGTTCATTGAGAATACGATGTTTATGGATGAATACATACAATCAACATCGACTTATAGACTCAAGAGCTCACCTTCTAGCCCCCTTTACGAACAAGAGCACAAGCACCACCACCGCGATGATATTGGGCTTCTCTGTGAAAGACCTTATCATAGAGGCCCAGAGGACTCGGGATGATCGCCTGTCGTTCGGCTTTTCGGAAAGTATTGGAGGAATCGATGAATACACATGTCCCGGTCACTAATATGGTGGCTCGACGAGAAGACAAAGTCTAAATCGAGTCTGAATGACCTGTTCCTGAAGTTGTAAGAGCACTAGAGCGAGGCAGCCTATGACAGTGCCATGTCTACACAGCTCAGATGTCAGCCGCTGAAGACGATATAGACCAAATTCAGGCTCACTGAGCAGGTACAGGGCCAAAGGGAGTGTTCGGAACCGTCAGCTATTGCACCCCGATTGTACCGAGAGGACTGCCTGAGACTGCCTGGAACGTATAGAACAGCAATCGAGATTCCAGCTTCGCTGCCAAGTGGTCATCAGTGTTGAAAGAAAGCAACAAGTGATGAAGATGCTGATCGCTACCAGCTCTTCCCGTCGTACTTTAAAAGCATCGTGACCGCATTATTCATCAGTACATGATGCGCACACCCTGCTGAACGATGAGCAATGATGAACCCAAGCCGTAGTTCGTCACGTTCTTGCTTAATACTCTCCCTAGACCATGAAGAAGCCATGCTTAATAGCATCCCAATTTACCTCACTCCCGAAAACGTTCCCAGACCAGACCAGACTTGAGCCACGGCAATCTAGAATTCACCATCTGGCTATTGTTGTTTTGGAAGCCGCAGCATTAAAGCAGCGGGTTCGGTTTTTATTGCACAGACCAGATTGGAAGCGAGTTTGTTCATAGTTTATTTTATATTCATATGGCGGAACGAGTACCGACCTAGCTGTGTATAGCTGGTCGTAGTGGAAGCTCTGTGATAGGACTTGTGATTCCAGGATAAAGGCATGTCCCCTTTTGAAGCGATTGAAAATGCGGAAGCAGCTTGGAGCGCGGCAGAGGAGCGGAAAGTGGCCTGCGGGACACTTCCGAAAATCACCGGTAGCCCAACGAGGCCTTAGCGAAGTAATCATCAAGTAGAAGATTATGCATGTCTCCGTGTCAACATCTTTCTCAGCTACAACAAGTCCTTCTACATCGCAAGTTCTAGACCCAGTCATCAAACTGGACATGTTGCGGGACACTAGACATTAGACAGGCAAAACGAATGGCTTTGCGAGGTCCCCGAAAGACATCGAGGGAAGAAAATCTTGTATTTGATGATATGCGGGGGAAGGATGGAGATCACATAGCTGCCACTGGAGCACTCTACACTGTTTGAGTTTGACAAATGACAGGAGCTGCCTGAACTCCTCCACCACTGCGAGCAGCCGTACTCAAACTTCACATCAACTTGTTACAATCAGTACGGAACTCAACTCCCAACTCCATCATAAGACACAGATATTCATTTCCCCACTGATCCTATCCCGTCTTCTCCACCGATGGTGTCGGAATGAGAAAAAAAAAGAAAATTTCCACCAGTTAGTTTTCTTCAGTAATGAAGAGTTTCAGGAAAGAATTGAGTTGGGAATATCATTGACGAGGGCACGAAAGACCGGTGTGCTGAACTGGGCGTATGTTAGTGCCATTCGGATATTGCCTGGTGCATAATTGTCTGCAGGGATTCCTGGCTGTTTACTTATATTTGCTTGTTCGGAACCCCAAAATTTTTGAGCGCTCCTAGCCTGGCTAGCCGTCTTGTAGTTCACGAAGAAAAACTCGTTCGTGAATAAAGCCTGGTACCAAGGGTTCGAGGAACCCTCGTGCTGAGATTTTTCAGACTCCGAGAGCTTGCCGCACCTAAGCCGAATGACATCACTGAGATAAGATAGCAGCGAATAGATAAGAAGTAGTTTTTCTTCGTTATTTCGCTGAATTTTGTGGACACGATGAGCTCCAATGAAGACACAGAGATGTTGGATCCTCCCCCGCCACTTATCGAGTATGATCCTCTACTTAACGAGGCTGCTTCTGTCCCCTTATCATTTGCATCACCATCACCTTTCACTCAATACATGTATCCCACTACACCACTTGTGTCGAGTGAATCGGAATCTCTGTCATTTCAAGGTGCTTACTATCCAAATTATCCATTTTACAACAGCCCAGCTCCCCATCCAAACTATACTCCATTGCCTTCATCCACACCCATTACACCAGTCACCGAGTCTCAGAAGCCTTCGAGTCGGATCCATACTACATCTTCCACTGGGTTTGATGGCGATGGTGAGATTACAGATTCCAGAGTGCGGAAGCTGGAGAATATTTTGATTGCCATCAAGCAGGAAGACTGGTCGGTGGCAGATTTCTTGTATCATTTCTTTCGAGTCGAGGATATAGATAGAGCTGAAATAGTACACCGTACACGAAGGCATGCTGCTACCTTGTCCAATTTCCTTGAGGGCAGAACCAAATACACACCTGCCACAATAATCAAAGAGTTGGTTAATCACCCCATGGGACGTCCAAAGCCAGGGCATGCTGAATACAATGATATGTTCTCGACTGCAAAACCTTTTGAAAGCATCAAATTTGCACGTCCAGCTGTAACATCATTTGCCGCACAACTGGTTGAAGAACATCTGGTCAAGAAGGCTACTCTTCTAGCATCTCTCGAGGGTGGTCTCCACACATGGAATCCAGATACAGGCAGGGAGATCAAGACAGAGACTTTCGGTGCAGAGACGTTACAGGCAGCCACTGTTGCCCTTCAGGAGGGTAATCCACTCTTGTGGCGCTATTGTGTACAGGTGGCAACACCAAAACACAGAGATCGACTGAGTCGCGCCAAGAATGCATTGTTGGATCAGCGTGCTGCTGCAAGAAATCATCGCCCTCCAGAAATAGTAAGTCATTAGTTCACCCAACTCAATCACATTCAAGCTCGAGACTAACAAAGATATACTGTACAGGTAGCTGCCCATGCAATATCTTCACTCATATTCTCTCGAAATCGAAATGCCAATCTCTTGCCAACCGACAAGGGGATGCTGCTATTTTCTTGTGATGCAAACCGATACCTCTTTGCTCACGAGTCCAGAATTGGTGCATCCGTCAGTTACCATGCAGTTCTAGATGCTCTTGATCACTTTGCGCAAGCTGATGGAGAGTCCGTTTTGGCAATGGCATGGGACGAAGATGGGTCAGGGATTGTCAGGTTTGACAACTTGCAAAAACAGGTACACGCACGTTATGAAAGGGTAGGTTGGGAGGCACGCATGATGATCGGCTGTGCAGGAACATTCTGCAAAGCTGAAGGATTCACAAAAGAGGCTGTCAGTCTCCAAAAAAAGCGCGAATGGTTAGCCAAAAATCTTCGTGCAACATTGACATTCAACCAGCTATGGGATTTGATTGACCACGATTATCTATCAAATGTGCTGCCCCTGCTCTGGTTGCAGATACTCATTGACATTCTGAGCACCGTCATTCCAGAGGCCAGTCGCACTTATCATTCCGAGCTTCATGAATTATTTTTGGAGTTCGGAATCAAGCGGAATGCCTCACCTCGAAAAACTCGCATCTTTCCATTGAAGTCAAATGCCTACAATGAAACTATCACCAGCGACTTGCTCAAGGCCCTAAAGGACTTTCTAGCACAGCTCGGGCAGACCACCGAGTCATATTTACCCTGGTTGATTCTGGCAGGAGGAGATGGATTGAGTTACGAGCGAATGATTCAGTTGAAAAACTACCTGCAATTTGGCGCCAATGAATTCGACAGGCTCGAAATAATCGAACCATTCCTGGAAATCTGGCATACACTATGGACGAATCTTAGCCGGATATACGAGGCTCATTGGGTGGGGCTCACCAGTGCTGATCCATCTACGCTCGGATTTGGAGCCAACTCATTGAAGCGTAGAGCCCCCGGAAATGTCAGTAAGGTGGATTACTATCCTTACATAGATCTTCTGGATAGCCAAGTTGATGCACGAGTTCTTGACATCTGGAGGTATGTGTTATATTCCGTATTCAAGGCAAAAGGTAGATGCTTATGTTCTTGCAGCAATGAATTTAGAACAAAGGATCTGGTTGCCGATTTTGAGCTATGGTCCAAAACTGATAAATTACCTACAATGGTAGATCTACACCAACGAGCCATAAAGTTGCATCAGAAATTTGGGACACACAAAGCCTTCTTTCGATTGATGGAAAACGGCACTGGATATAAGTCAGGAACTGAGTGGGTAGCTGGCAAGAAGGATCCGAGCTCAGCAAATCTTGGTCTTGGTGCAAAGAGAGGTAAAACGGCGGAGGAAAAAGAGAAGAGTGTATTTGAAGGTGACGAATCACTTGCACGGTCAACACGTTTGATATGCGACGGACTACTTTCTCGGCTTGCTTCAGATTCCTGCAGGAGTGGGGATATTGGCTGCGTATGGGAATGCATGAAGGTAAAACGAACTGGGATTTGTGATGCATCAGTAACTTAATGGCCGCGTTGCAGATGATGACATTCACCTTTGCAGGATCGTCGCATACCAAGTATACCAACTACTTGCTTGAAATGATCTGCAACTTCGAGCTCGAAGCAAGTCCAGAGCTGCGAGAATTCTTTCTTGAAAACTGGCTAATCAGCTGCAATGGGCGAACATTTGAGCCCGGAGATTTATTCCAGGAGCAATTGCAGGATGAGCTGTATGCACAGATCAATCACGATCAGGGCTTTGACGATCCACATACCCGAGAGCGGTTAGCTCCAAATGTGTACCGCTTCCGACAGACCAAAAAGGCTCACCATGCTAGTCTCGGTCTGACAGCTCGGTCGGGCAACCATATTGCACCATCTCGAATTGCAGACATACGCAAGCTTATGTCTATGTATCAACGAGAGGAGCTTCATTTATTCCAAAAAGGGAGACAGTATGAAGAAGCGGATAGTCTGCGAGTTGATGATCATGGACGAGGAGTACTGAGTCTTATGGAAGGAAGACTCGAAAAATGGGCTCGAGAGACACGCCGGGCGCGGAATCTCCATGACGATGGAGAAAGATATTATCGCTCAGATGCCTTTGACACACCTGTTGATGGAATCACACAAAACGAGGTGCTCAGAACAGATGGTTTTGCATTTGATCCAGATTCGGGCCCAGTGGATGCGGTTACAGCAGATAGGCAAGAAGTGGAGATATTCGATGAAGAATTTGATGTGGACAAAGAAAGGGATGATACATTAAAAGAGTAGACAATGTGAACTATTCAGTTCAACTCAGCGGGATTAAATTTTCTTTTATAGTACGAGTCTGTAAGTACATGTCAGTCATTGTAATGCAAACTGCAAATGTATAGCACATACTCGATGACGATTCCCATTACCAACTCGGGCATGTTTCTCTGGGCTTTCTGTTCCAATCTCAGAGGCTTTTCGTTTGCGAGGAGAATGGGTACCAAGAATAAGGGGATCATGTCTTATGGAAGCGGCTGAGTAGGCGTAATAATCAAAGATTACAAACGAACCTTGGTCTTGGCGGGATACGTATAATAAGTTTTGAGGTTTGTGACGAGTGTGTATTAGAGATGGATGCAGGTGTACGCGGTACTGATGAGGTCTCCACCGCCTGGGAAGGGACGAGTGCTGAGAAAAAAGCACTGTACGTTGCAGGCTGTGACTGCGACGTTCTCGCAACCGCTCGTGAATAGCTCAGCCTGGATATATATGCTGTTATCGTAAGCTCTGTAAACTGAGTGGACACGTACATTTCATCGGGGTCCAAACCAATCTTCATCCGGTTGAACTTCACCCTCAACAACTGTAATTGATCCAACAATTCCTCCTCATGACCAGAAAGAAAGCAGTTGACATAGGATGAGATATCCTCGAGTGCCTTCAGCTTGACAAACTGGTCTAGCATTGAGCCGATTGTGGAGTCAGGGAGCAGGGCCGCTGGGGGAAGCATTTCAATTTGGGGACTCGTCGAGGCATCCCAAATTTTGTAGCGAAACGCTTTGAGCGTTTTGAAGCCATATGTGCGCATGTTGTCAGTGAGTCGGTCTGCCATTGGAATACCAAAAGTGAGTCGAGTGGAAGCTGCTTCTCGGGGAAGACGGGGAAGTGGAACTTCAGGACAACAACCACTGCATTGACAGGTGTCGTTGGTGGGAATGGGAAAGGAAGAGCAAGTTTCGCATGCACACGGACAGTCAACAACAGGATTACTAAAGTGGCTATTAATTTCCGCATTAATACAGCGGGCAAGGATCAAACGTGCCATAGAGAGAGTCATTCGGCCTTTCCGAATCGAGTCCGAGTCCACCTTGGATTGTTCTGCCACTGCCGAATTTTCATCTTTCCCTGCTTTCAGAACAGCCTTGGCCCGGCTGATAGTTGCTTCGGTAAAGTAACAGATGCAACAAGGCCCAGGAGTTGAATATGGTGGCCTGCGCCCCGCACGGCCACCCTTCTGTAGAATATCAGAAGGATCCTCGGGATCGATGACCACGACGTCGTCTATGTTCGGAAAGTCGTTACCAACTTTTAGGGCATCAGTTGTTATCATAACTTGACAGTCTGAATCATTGACAAACATGTCGCGCGAAGTTCTGTTGTATTCACGAGAGTAGAGTGAACAGTAGAGGCGAAAGCGTTTTCTACGCCCAAGTAGGTTGGACGGAGAGGAAGAATGCCACATGTAAACAAAGATACGGAATGCAAGTGAGATTGTGCGACAATAGATGATGGTTTTCCGACGTCCATCCAGAATCCAATCCAAGTCCGGGAACAACCATTTCTGCAGACCATGCCTCAAAGTACGGAAGATGAACTGAAGTTCAGGCCGTTCGTTTGAGCGCCGAGTGAAAACAAATGAACCCGATCTAAAACCAAGGATCTGTGTGATTTTCTGAGAATCTGCGCCAGAAGCCAGAGTCGCAGTGACACCTGTGAAGGTTGTCCACCTAGGCAAGCGCATGAGAGCGTTTCCGATGTCTCTGAATGATTTTCGGAATCCTGTGGCACCCCATGATAGAATTAAGTGAATTTCATCAACATTCAAAGCAATTATGCGTGAATAGAATAGTGAATTAGAAAGAGTTGTTGTAAAAGACTTAGAAGTAAGCTGTTCAGGAGAGAGCAACAGGCACCGTACTTTCAGGTCAAGGGCCTGGGTCCACAAGTCGGTTTTGTGAAATGTACGTGCTTCCCTGATAGTGTCTTCATTTATGGCTAGTGATGGAATTCCAAGTGCATTGAAGATACCAGCCTGCAAAGGGATCATGAGTCTGCTTTAGACTGAGTTAAGCTGATGTACCATCTCCTCCTCCAATCCTTTAGTGGGATACACAATGATGCAAAGAGGATTGTTTGGGATGTGTCGGCATACACATTGCTTTAGATTGTCAGAGTCCCGGAGCTTTTCCAGCTCCTGAAGTAGAACCATAAAACCAGAGAAAATTGTGGTCTTCCCTCCGCCAGTTTTGACAACAGAAATTACATGAAAGCCATCCATGGCTTTGCAGATTGCTTCAAGAGCGTAGTCGTGTATATCATGGTGAAAGCGAGGGCGTATAAGCTGACGAACTTTCACTAGATTGTCGCGAGCAGAAAGTCCCAAGGGAGAGCCACCCGAGAGGTCTGACATGCAATAAATAATGAGAAAGAACGACGGTATGTGAGTTGGGCAGAAACAATCAACGACGCGAAACGCGTCGACACACGCCTTACATAAGATTTATCAGGTCGGGAACTCGGCCCAAGGCGTCGGAGTTCGAAAAATCTCAGCACGAGGGTTCCTCGAACCCTTGGTACCAGGCTAGAGCGCTCCGGGACAATTATTCGCGATCACGTGGCACGCTTTGAGCGCGACTTTTTTCATTCTTATTCTTGGAGGATCTTCTTGGTTTACTTGCACAATTACATGCTTACCTCTAAGTGATTGTCATAAACTGTCTATGCGTAGACTCATGCGGCTGACCTTCCGGTATAATAGACTCCCGAATTGGTGATTCATAACTCCTGGCCCCGGGTTTGATTAAAAAAAACTTACTGTTGAGCTTCTTAGACTAACTGTCCACAGCAACACATAAAGTTGAATAAACTGTGTCTACTATGACAAGTCACTTAACGTGTACAGTCCATCAGAGTCTTGTATTCACTTTCGCAGATCGTTATGTTGCCTGATTTGAGTGGTCATTGATTTTCATTGACTGAGAAGCGTACATGCGCAAGCAGTTGTGCTATTTTCCGAAAGTCCTATGAAGACTCCGTCTCTATTCAGTCCCCTTCCATGTGTCTGAGCGTAAGTACTATGGACTCAGGCTCCACATTGACTAATTGCAGTGTAGACTGTTTTTTCGAGATCTAACTCCGTTGATGCTCCTTTTCAAGGGTCGTCCGATAGTGTGTTCTTTTCACTTCTGTTCAGACTTTTGTACTCACCGATGCTCCGCATAGGTAATCTAGGTAATGTTTGCTTTTACCCTCAAGTTAGCCTAGTTCTGTGAGGTTAGCCTAGTTCTGTGAGATTGCCGCAGAGTTGACAATAAAACAGACACATTCGAACACATCGCTCCCCTGCCCGCCATCCCGAGTCAAGGATATAGATATTTTTGCAGAGTGATTGGAAGGTTTAGAAGTTGTTCGAAGATCCTGAAAAAGTTTTCCCAAAACATGTTAGATTCTGAGCAGTCAATATCAATTATCCATCATTTATCAGTATTCAACTACCTCCCAGTGAGCTCAGGTTTAATGTGAACACGAAGAATTCTAAGAAAAAGAATTCTGATGTTACAATTTTAGCCTACAGCTCGTCTCTAAGGGTTACAGACTCCTGGCGAGTACATATTCAAGCACTAGTTGTACATAACGGTGTCGCTTGCAAAGTTACTTGCGGCACTCCCTCAACTTCACGGTTCACCTTACGCTCGTCTTTGTGCACCTTACACCATCCTATCTCCCGTTCGTCCGGCTCTGTATTGTTTGGACAGCACAATCCACCCCGCTCTCAAACTCTAAATTCTAGCATCCTCAACACCCTACACCATCCAAACATTCCACACTAAAGCCGCCGAAGCCACCTCTATGCTAACACATCTCTTTGATACCCTCCATCCCCCCAACCAACATCCGACAAACTTCCAATCGCGCCTTTCGAGTTTCATCTGCAGGCGTGCCAATGCCCATGGCGAGGTCCCACCATTCTGTCAACTTTGGAGCGATTAGATGAGAATGCTCAATCGGGGTGCAGTAGGAAGAAGGAATTGTGGGAGGAGTAGACGGGGTAGGAGGAGTTGCAGCAGCAGAAGCAGAATCGGAATCAGATTCAGTGTCGCTGCCGTTCGAAGAGTCTTCGGGGGAGTTGAGGGAGGTGGGTGAAGAAAGATCTAAATCGATGTCCTGAGACTGTAGTATTGACCGCGTCTTCCATATCGAAGGATCGTCCAACGCGAGCTTGTTCTCCGAGAGACTACCTGACAATTTATTGACCACCGTACTGTTCTCAACTGTACCCGACTTATTCATATCTTTCCCATCCGTTGCTTCTTCTGTATTCCTCCACGCACCCCGATAGAACTCCCTAAGCTTTGCCTCGTCCCCGCTATGTGTCTTGGCAATGAGATAGAGACCGTGCTCGGTCCATGACGGAGGTGGGTTGTTGTGTGAAAATTTGGCAACGGCAAAAGGTGAAGGTGAAGATAAAGAGCTCGCCATTCCTTTCTCCGTTCCATTTGTGCACACTTCCCAAGGATGCATAGACATCCCGTTCGTAGTGAACACAATCGCTGGAGGGACGGTGATCCGTCCGACCTTGAAACATATTCTGGAGACAGCGATGGTATGGAGCTTTGAGTCTGGAACGGTAGGATGCGAGTTCAAGTTGACACCGCTCTGTGAATGGTGTAGGTTCGATGAAAGAGGAAAGTGGACTGGATCAGGGGAGTGATGTTTATTTAGTTCTGGAGGAGTGATAAGGATACGAGGAACGTTCGCTGAGCTTGAGTGTTGGTTCTTTTTGTATTTATTCTCGATTGTAACGAAGCGGAATATTAGATAGCACTGCGAGTTCAAAGCCTGAACGACTGAATTTTGATTGAAGATGGAATGTAGATCTCACCCATTTCTCATCCCAAGCACCGATACTTGTCAAGATTTGGTACCTTGAGAAGAGAGGAATTTCTTGAATAAATTGGAAGTGCGTAGCTAGAATAATATACATGATAGTGTTGAGCAAATCTGAAAATTGGGTTGTGAATCATTTAACAGACGTACAAGACAACGCCACATGTCCTCCCACACGCAAAAATTGAGGGAACAACTCGAGTGATGCTTTGGTCCGAGCGAAATCTAAGACCTATTGGATCAAGAAGATGAGAGCGAAATAGGAAAAATCAGACTTCAGAAGGAAAGGTTTTCGCCGCAGCTCACCTTTGGATAACTTGAATTGCTCATGTGCATATTGAAATCGCTATCATCAAAACCTGGAACGATTCGTCAGTCCAGAGAATAAAGGTCCATAGATCTTAAACCGCAAACATTATTCCAGAAAGAAAGGGACTGACCAACCCATGTAGCATAACTTCCCTCCCACTCGAACGGATGGGCACCCACCGGTGTCACTGATTCGAGCCAGAGCTCCATCTCGCGTATGCGTAATCGGCGGATGGAGTCGAGTTGTTTTGTCTCTCCATGTTCTTTCTTTCGATCAAGTGTCAGATTATTTGAAGGGTCCAGTTCAGAACGGGAAAACGTTGTCAGCGAGGAACATTCTTTGACGCCTTGCACCAACTTTTTCGAATATCTCATCCAATACCTCGCCCACACTCTTGCCCAAGCAGCGCTGTACCTCGTCCGAACCTTAATCACGCACCAGAGGACGCGGAAAGTCCAGGTGAATGGAAGAGAGCGGGAGTTCAGAATGAGGAGGGAAACAAATAGGTGAGGGAGAAAGGATATAAACGACGGAATCAAGGAGGAAAGGGATGAGAGGGTGGATGCAAATGGAACACGGAGGAAAATCTGGATGAGAGGTAGGACATTGAGGGAATGGATGATTCGTATGAGAAGACGAGATGAGCGCGATGAAAGGTTGATAAGCTTAGCGATACTCTTTGGTGAACGAGTTAGGGGTTTTAGTGCAGAGGCCATTTGTGGTTGTCAGCAGTTGACTGGACTACGTGCAGTTGGTTTAACTTTCTTTGGGAGGCTGAGTGATGCACGGAAACTAGTGGAAGTGAGGGACTCTAATCGGAGAATCCACTCCGACTCCCGAGTAAAAGGGAAGTACCCAGGGTAGGATTGGGCAATGGATAACGGACATCTGATTTCAAAATACGAAAATATCTCGTATGTTTGGGGAGGAGTTTTCCCCAATCCCCAATTTTCAGAAATTCATACCCAGCTTCGATATTTGTTAAAGGCACCCTTACATCCGACGAAAATCAAACTTTGTGGTTGTGGAATCAAGATCCCTAAGACGGTGCTCATCCAAGGGGATGTTCTCAGTAATATACTTCATGAATCTGAGGCTAGAGAGTATGAAGCAGATACAATGGAATAACTCACCACTCGTCTGCAGTCCGTCTGGTCCTTGTCTGTATTCATGTATTACAGTGAAGTGATGCCCTGTCCATTGCTAAAGCGACGCCAGTCTCCGGAATTGGTGCTCAGAGCGCGACGCGGGTTTTGTTATAGTGATGTGTCAGCTTTGGCTTGGGCATCATATATTGATAATTTACCCCCTACAGCTAAATACAAATGAATCACAGGCAATGATAATTCAACAAGAATTTCTCAAAGCAAAAGTTTCTGTGACTTATGTGGAAACATACTACATGTGTATAGTTACTCTTCTTGCATGATTATATGACTGGGGGGGATGGCCGCGAGCGGCGAGGGCCGAACCTATAGCCAAGGACAATTGCTTGCATCAGCAAGTTGGCAAAAGTATGGATGCATGGGTCCATACACCCCATGCAGCTTCCATGCATGTATGGGAAAATGGAGGGTGCATAAAATCCATGCGCCCCATACATGCATTTCCATTCATCTCATACTTATTTTTCCTAGGGCTCTTCACCGTACCGCAAGTTACGGTGATTCGACGGTACGGTACGGGGACCGTACCGTACCGTAGGAATTACTGAGGTGTCCGGACCGCACCGCATATGCTCCAGTGATATGCCGTAGTTGCCGTACCGTGCGCCAGGTTACGGCCGTATTACGGTCTGCCACATCACTTCTGCTTTTCACCCATCATCTCACCAATGATTAAGCACTGTTTAGCCGCAGTGCCAGGATATATTTTGGTGCTGATAGCAACTGTTAGTTCTGGTTGTAGGTTATGGTAAGTTCCAGTCATATCGCTTTATACCTGTGGCTCACAAATATCAAGTTTGATTTAACAGCCATGTACCTCCACAGCTCTTAAACGCGCTCACCCTCTTGCTCTTGACCTTGAATGGTGCCGTTGAGATGTGTTTGTAGCTCCTACGTTGTGCAAAACCCGAGCCTCTCCATAGGCCAGGGACTTGTGCTGGTATTGAGCTAACTCATCTTGTTGAGATGTTTTTGTAGCTTCTACGTTATGCAAAAACCCGAGCCTCTCCATAGGCCAGGAGTGCATTGTATATTGTAGAGATTCACTCAGTCCATTGTATTTTTTCACCACATTCCTATCAAATCTGAAGCATCATTTGAGGCACATGGAACGATGCACTACCCCAATGCTTTGGCAAATATCTTTGCCTGCAGCTTAGCAATCTTCGCTGCCAAGTCTTCTATTTTTTTCACGCTTAATCCTAAACTTCCATCTTTATTCCTCATTCATAGCAGGCTGTTATGGGTCCTGAGGCAGATATAAATGCTCGCCCTCGCCGCAGAAAAGACCAGAGGTTCCAAGAAGCCTTGGCTGCTGAGAAAAATGATATGATCAAGCCTCGCAAAAAACGCCGTCGCATTCGCAAGAAGAAGGATATAGAATTAGAAAGCAGCTCATCAGTAGATGAAAGTTATTCAGATGGGTCTAATAGCGAAGGTAATTCATCCTCCAGTGACGAAAGTGATATTCAAATTACCAACAAAGAAGTTGTTTTTTTTTCCTCGATGGTTCAGCATGTTGACTCATTCATTTTTATAGCTTGCTGAATCGTTACCATCAAAGACCGATCCTCAGGCAACTGGAAAACGCAAAGTTGAATCTCGTAAGAAGCAAAAGATGATGTTGGCCACAAAGGTATGTGTACATCTATTATTGTACCTTTTATCCTGATCCAGCTCTTTCTTAGGATGATACTGTTCATGACCAGCACCAGGCAAGGCCTAGTGGCATCAATATTCAATCCAAGAACCGTAGCAACCGGGTGAGAGGTCATCTCATTTTTTTCTTCGAACTTTGGCTCATTGTCAAAAGGTGGCCCATCCCATTTGGCATTTTTATGATGAGATCAGCGTCGATAATTCAATTGTGGGTAGCAAGTATTATAGGTGCTATCTTGGACAACAAATAGTAATTGAGATAAAATCGAGCTCACGGGGAAATTTGACTAGTACGTTGGCAACCTATGATTTGGCGGTCGACATTCTGACCAATTTTATACAGCTGTCAAGAACCACATTCGTGTTAATTTCCCAGACCACTGGCGCTTGTACTCATATCTCACGCAGCCAGGGGTTACTGCATCTGCCGAGGAAATCCAGATTGCGCAGGGGAAGAAAGAGATGACACTGGTGCTGGCTCGCAAGTACCAGTCAAACATGGAGCAAACCAAAGGGAACATAAAAGATGCATTCAGTAAACAGATGACAGCAATGCAGGTATTTCTTCAACGTTCTTTGGTCGTTGTTGTTGTTAGTCTCTAAAATCCCTGCAGGAGCCATGGAATCAGGCCCGTTTCGAGGAATTGCTGTCCAAATGGGTTGCGGCCTGTGATCAGCCGTTCACATCAGTAGTGGAACCTGAATTTCAGGAGCTTTTGCGCTATGTCCATTTGCACAGTGGACAAGTACTCAAGATTCCGAGTCCTGTTACAATTCAACGGCGAGTGTTAGCATTGGGCAGCGATATTGAGGAAAACCTGAAGAAAGTTCTAGCAGTACGAATTTCTATTTTCGAGTCGTTTGAAGCTGATGATTTCACAGGAGAATCTCTCGAAGTTTGCCGTATCTTTGGATGCATGGACCTCAAGTAATGGTTATGCATTCATTGCAATTGTATTGCACTGGATAGATAACAATGGAAAGCTTCGTGAGTTAGCCATACTTCATCTCTAGTGTGCAATTGTAATGTGAATTACAGAAGAATGTCTTATTGATTTTGTTGAGCTCATAGGTGATCACTCTGGTGAGAATATGGCAAAAACTGTGTGGAGCACGCTTGAGCGGTATGGGCTTGTTGGACGGGTATGAATCAAGTAATTTGTTTTGTATGCTAAAATCTAATGAAATCATAGATTATTTCATTTGTGATGGACAATGCCACAAACAATGACACTATGATGACCAGTATCGGGACTAGGTGCTCAGCTCAAGGTATTGCTTTTGATGCTCAGAAAACTCGGGGCAGGTGCCTTCCACATAGCATTCATCTTGCAGCAATTAAGGTACGCTTATGATTGATACTCGAAGGATGTTGACCATGCTTATGCAGCTCAGCTTCTTGAAGCTGTTGGAGCACTTACCAAGGTCGAGAGCAAGAAAGCGCAGGGCCGTTCCTCTATGTCGACTGCATATCAAGAGACTGTAACTGAACCAGACTCGGAAGAGAAAGATACTTCCGCAGCATTGCAGTTCATCGATGAAGAAGACACTGACAGGTTTGATAATGAAGATGATTTCGATTGTAGTGATGACATTTCATCTGCCATCTTAAAAGTATGTTGTACAAATACTCTGTTTCACTACTACTAAAATATTGTCCGATCATCAATGTAGTTGCGAAGGATTATAAAGCATGTTCGGTCTTCTCCTCAGCGCCGACGCAACTGGGAATTTGCTGCATGTATGACATCGGAGGAGCTTGATAAAGCTCTTGACGAAGTCGGGCTGATGCTGATTCTTGATGTCAGAACACGCTGGACATCCACTCACCAAATGCTTCGTATGATCTCCTTTGCCTCTGTGACTGGAAAAATATAATCATCTTTTCTGCAGGTCGTGCATTGCATAATCGAAAAGCAATTGACCAGTATATTGTGTCGAATGCTTCAGATTTATCTACGGCAAAGCTCACTGACAGCGATTGGACAGCGCTTGAAAGTATCAAGAACTGGCTCAGCGAATTTCGCACAGCCACTACTGAAATGTCGACGACAAAAAATCCAATGCTCTCTCAGACCCATTTGGTTTTTCGGGGCCTACAGCGATCTATCAAGAGTATAATTATGTCATTACCAGCCAACGCCAATGCTACACTCAAGACCGCTCTTGTCGAGACCCATAAAAAACTTAGCAATTACTATTTCAAGTTTGATGTCTGCCCATATTATCTCTGGGCTGCGTGTAAGCCTGTCGGCCATTCTCATGGAGCCATTCTAATCCAGTTTCTCTGTAGTACTTGACCCCCGCATCGGGAACACTCTACTCGAAAAGGAGTTTGAAGATGACTGGGGCCTTTTGAGTGAACTGAAGGAAGCCAAGGATGCACTGCGGCAGGAATACTCTACTCATTATGCACCTCCTCTGGATACCACAGCTCCGTTCACACAGCCTGGCACGTTTTCCTCATCCAAACTGAGTCTCCCCCATTCTCCGGCAAAACCAAGCTTTCTTTCTCGTCTTACAAGTATGAGCGCATCTTCTGCAGTCAATGATGAGCTCGAGCGTTATTACAAGATGACATCATTTCCTGCGCCGTTCCAAACAACAGACATGCTTGAATGGTGGCACACCCACCGAAGAGAGCTCCCTAATTTGTATATGATGGCACGAGATATTCACTGTATTCCTGGTATGTGGCCTTCAACCTGTTCGTAGCTATTTCTCATTTATTATTTTCAGGTTCAGCTGTTGCAGTTGAACGGGTGTTTTCTGGTGGACGGGATACAATTGCTCTGCGCCGAGCCAGTCTCAAGCCTGAGACGATACGGACTTTAATGCTTCTCAAGGCGCAGCTGAGGATTGCTCGCAAGCAGGTCAATGAAATCCTAGATGATTCGGAGCAAATTGGGCTAAAAGGGTAGTACCGTAAACCGTAACACGGCCGTAATAGTACCGTACCGTACCGTAGCACAAAATTCGACACCGTAAGTTGCTGTACCGTGCCCGTACCGTATCCGTAAGCTAGGTGATTTCACCGTACCGTATACGGTACGGACGGTGAAGAGCCCTAATTTTTCCATGCACCCCATACTACATCTCATATGCACCACTTAGACATATTTCCCCATACCCACCATACACCTCATACAATAATTCACCTTCAGTGGAGGAACAGATGCAAGAAAAGAGTGAATTATTTCGTGTAAAAATAAAACTATACAATCATGATGAGCACATGAGAGCCATACTAGGGATCCCATACTTGAACAATGAGGAGCTGCACTAGTACTACTACTAATAGTAATCAAAAAACCACGAATCCCATTGGTGATTGACTTGGAGACCGTATCCAAACAATGCCCTAGTAGAAATGTTAACTTACTAATAATTTGGTACAAAGGCTCAAATGTCACCAGCATTGTCAAGACACTGTTGTTACAATTGGTCAACAGACTGATATATTGAGTAAATCATTGAAACTTACAATCACCGCTGCATGAAAAAGTCAATACACTGTGGAATATATCAGTAGACTGATGATGGAGAACAACAACAAAACATACCTCAGGCTGGGTCTCAGTCTGACATTACAAACCCTGATATCTCTTCTACTACTTCCAGTCCTTCTCCAACCACCAACTCTCCTTGACGCTTCTCCAACTTACGGACATTGATAAAGGGTTCAGTCTCATCCAAGATGGACATCCATTTTGCTTCGTTGGCCTTTGTTACAGGTATGCTTCCGGACCTCCGTACAGAGCTTCCGACTTCGGACATGGACTTAGAATAGTTCATGTTTACTTCCAAGATCGATTGCATCGATCAAGTCGTACGAAGCATTTGGTTATTGAATGCTAAGTGTTCCGACTTTATTGTCTTTTTATTTATATTGATGACGTCGAATTATATTCCTTATTGTTTTTTACTTACAGCTCTTATTGTTATAGATTTAACAATTAGGAATACAGGTATATAAGCTGTAGGATCTTGTACATAGTTCCTTAGTTTAAATATCAACTTAGATTGCTGCTGAACTCCGTCCGGAACTCTCTCTTCTAATCGTCTAACGTTTGCACTATAACCGATTGTTATCCGGACGCCTCTATTCTCTTACTCGTCACTCTGAACATTCACTGAACCGTACGACAAAGCGGGGGCACTACTGAAAGTAGTGTCAAGGTTCTAGTTCATCTATATCATCTTCCGTTGCAATCGAGCTGACTGATCATCTTCGATTACATCCCTTGAGACCTCGGTTCTAAATCATAGTCTTGATTCTTCCCGATCACTCTTGGATCAATTCGATTCATTCTATACCTTCTAAGACTCTACGGAACCTCACCGGCACAGTCTTAACAGCCTTGACAATGAGTCGAAAGTAGAAGGAGACAAATTCAGACCATGGTTCATCACCAAAACTGTCCTTAGTGTTCCTTGAGACTCGGGACTTGCCCTCTTTCTTGCGCTCAATATCCTCAAGCTGGCGTGCATGTTTGATAGAGTCGTAGCCTGGTGTATGTGCACGGAGTGCACAGAGAACCTATAATAATGGCTATAGTAGAGATTAAACAGGGAGTAATGAAAAATACACACTGCTGCTGTGCTCAGTGCTAAAGCACCAGCAGGGAATCCAGATGTTGATTTTGCTTTGAATGTTCCGGCAAGTTCGCAGTGGCTAGCAAAAGTTTCAAGGATCATTGGACCCCTCATTGCACCAGCGCTTGTAGCTCACTAATCATACATTGTTATTTATAGAACCATGGAGTAAAACAAGGACATACAGTGTGCCCAGGTGAGCTATATGCCCAACAGTCATTGGAAAGCTGAGCCGCGACCCATGCTACCCGTTCTTCGACATTGTTCTTGATTGCGTTGAGCCTCTGTGCAACAACTGACATAGCCTTTTTGCCAATTTCGCTTCGGTAGGTGCGGATTTGATTGTGAACCTATGAGAGATATGAATTAGGGCGGAAAATAGGAGACATTGAGAACTCACTAGGGTGGCAATTGCTGGATCATCTTTCTGCTCCTTCGCAAGAGGATCATTCCAGGCAACCAAGGCTCATTATCATATTAGATAGGGCAGGACTTGCAAATCCCCTGTCTAATATGCTTAAAATCCCTGGGAATTCCCCGATGGGATGTCCCAACCACTTGCAAATCCCCTGTCTAGTATGCTTAAAATCCCAGGGATGTCCCAATTCCCTGGGACGTCCCAACTTCAATATGGGACGTCCCAAACCTGGGATGTCCCAATTTTTCTGGGATGTCCCAAACCTGGGATGTCCCAATTTTTCTGGGATGTCCCAATTTCTATGGGATGTCCCAAACCTGGGGCGTCCCAATTTCTATTCCCAATTTCTATGGGATATCCCAAACCTGGGACGTCCCAATTTCAATGGGACGTCCCAAACCTGGGATGTCCCAAACCTGAAAACTTTGATCACTTATAAGTACTTAAAGAGCACATTTGAGATAGTTATTCATGTCAAAATATTTCTTTATTAATTCAAAGGAGATTATCTACATCATCCAAGTCCTCTTCCCCATAACTAAGCTCCCCATCTTCTAATGCATCTATCCGTTCAACTAAACCTATGTCAAGGTCATCCTCATCGAAATCACTAAATTCATCCTCCATCTCAATATACTCCTCAGTTTCCTCAACAGCTTCCAGCTTTTCTTCATCCAAGTCCTGCTCTGCTTCACTCAACTCTGAAGCTGACAGTCCCCAGTCAGACACATTATAGAGCTGAGGAATACCTTGTAAAGCATTTCTCCATGTCACCCCTAATTTAATCAGGCAACGCCTCCGCTCTTGAAGCTGATAAACCAAATCTAATCATCACCAGTCAATTATACACTCACAATGTCAGAACACCTACCTAAATTAGTTGCCGCCTCAATGCATGCATTCACCACTTGCCATTCCTCTGACAACCAGTGATATAAAGCAATACATTCATGTTTGAGCCTCCTCAACTCTTCATCACACCTATCACGAAGCAAAATGCCTTTTATTCCACTTTTGACATCTTCATCGGTCAACCATGCTGGTGGATTTTCGATATCACCTGATGCATCCAGTCCCACATCCTGCCATATAACATCATCCACGTCAAGATCAAATAGTTCCTTCAGTGGTATTGGTTGTGGTGCAATAGCATTACGTGGTGCCCTCTTCAACCTAACCAGTTCCTCCATTTTGTGGCAAAGGATGTTGTACTGACGTGCTAGCGCTTGAATACCAGGATCTCGTCGTTTGACTGCATCTTCAGTTTGTGTGCGTACTTTCCGATCTACAAAGCACTCTGAGAAGCTTTGACACAAAATGACAAAGGAACACGTTACCATTATACTGCTGCCGTCTGAAGGAGCGTTCAATTCGATCACGCTCGAATTTCCGTGAAGTAAGTCGATTCCGCAAGCGCACCTTCAAAGCATGAGCATTCATTCGAAGAGCCATGAAGGGACTGGTCGCAAGATGCCGATACTGTTGCTGTCCTACTACACCTAACAATTGCTCTTGCCGTATTAACTTAGCTTGCACCTGGGCTAATTTACCACGTAAGTCTGGGAGCTTGCCTTCCACCTCAGCGACCTGGTAATCTTCAGAGTTGATGTCCGACAAAACATCTTCAAGGGCAGAGACTCGATCACGAAGGGTATCTCGAACTTTTCGCAGGCGGATTGCCTCTTCAACTGCACTTCTTCCTGCATTTTTGGTCTGTCCTGTGGGTTCAGATTAATAAAGAAGAAAGTGATCACTGATAACTTACTAGGAAGGGCCTTGTCTGCGAAGAAAGTTGACTCTTCCATTGTTCACGAAGATAGCGATCTTGCTTGGCCGAACTGATGACCTGAGTGTCGGCCTCCAGACGCCTCGTTTGTGTATTGCGCCATTTGCGTGCAAGCCAGTTCCCAATTCCTAGCAAGCTCAACCGATCTGCATATTGCACCTGCGAATCTAGTGTATATAACCTGGTGTGATGCTATGATCTGATTCATCAATCCGTCAACAGACTGAAAACAAAAAAACATACCCCACAAATGTGAAGATAAGCTATCAATTTGCTGATTGAGTGCCAAAATCTTTCACAACCCTCACCATCTGACAAGCCAAAACCGTCACATTTGCGTGGGTGGTATACACACTGGCATGCCCAACCATGACCATAAGCATGAAACACAGATATTGCAAAGGTCAATCGACTGAGGTATGCATTTAGGAAGCCCCATTTGACACAGCTGCGATGAATCGAGCAACTGATGTCATATAGTAAACCAACTGTGAAACCAGATGGAAGATTCTTGAAGAGCTGATCTATGAGCGCGAGGGCATAGTGCTGACGCTCGCCCGGGGAGGTCATATTCACCAGCCAAAGAACCCGATCATGGCGACAAAGCATAGCCATGAGAGCAGTAGAGTCAAAAAACTGGGTGCTAGCTTTCTCTCTAGACCCATCAGCGGCTGTAAAACTTGCTTCGCATGCGTCTAGAACTGAGTTGGGAACTTTCAGAGAGAGCTCATAGCCATCCTCACGAGCTTCTCCACCAGCTGCAGTTTTGGGCACGGTCTTTGGTGGACGAAGGCTTGCAACGATTTCTTCCCATCTCTTGACATCAGATTCCGGGAGGAACACAGTTCTGGGATGCTGACGAGGAGGATCTTTATGAGAGCGTTTGTTGTGCTTTTGCGTGAAGCATGCATCTATGCATACAATGGCGTTAAAACTGTGGGCGGATAATCATTTAAATCAACAATGAAACAAAGATGATGAGCAATTATTCTTACTCTTGGGCACTTTGACTGGGTCCACCGAAGCAGAGAGGGCAGCGACCACGAAGATATTCACTGGGCCGAGATAGGTGGTTCATTTCCTGGTCCGAGTCAATACGTAGCTGTTTTTTCGCGGGTTGGTCACTGCCGCTGTCCACATCGGAGTCATCATCTTCGCTGCTTTCCCTTGCTTCCTTCCCCTTGGCTATCTCAACCGTCTTGACTTCTGCGTCTGAAACTTCTGAACCACCTTCCTCATAGTTCCGTGCGATTGAAAGTACCTGGTCCACAAAGTTGGCTGTTAAGTCTTGTAATGAATTGTACCACTGGAGAGCATTTCCGAACCGTCTTCTCAGGGGATCCTGTAATGGCATATTAGTGAGACAGTTCATTGAGCTGGGCGATATCAATCACTCTTACCTGTCCCTGGAGTTGATAGCCTTGAGAACTGAGAAATTCATTGATCGAGTCTGCCCATGCAGTGTTGTTTGGAGCTATTCGTAAGAAAAGCCGAGTGACAAAATCCAGTACATGGATGTCTACAGCTAACGTAGGATGTACAGGAGCACAAGGGAAAAGACCTTGCTCCACGAGCTGTACAGCTGCTGTGCGACATGCACAGACAGAAAGCACTAATTTTTGGAGTTCTAGCTCCGAGTAAAGTAAGTAGGAGAACAGAAATAAGCTGTGAAGCATAATAACCCACTAGTGAATCGAACAATTGAAATCTCCAGAAGGCGAGGGTTGTTTAAGCAGGTGCATGCTTTGTCCAACATGCCGGCTTCATTTCTAAGATTATCTGTTCGGCGCAACATAGACATGTAAGGGCGGATCAGGCATGGGAGGACTTCTGTTTGCCAACGATGATTTTGTGCCAACCGTTTGTGTTGATGTGCTGACATGAGCGGAACATCGATCACCGTGGTAGCTTCTGGCTCGACATCGTTGAAGCCAGAATCTTTGTTAAGACTGGAGTCTGTGGGATCCCCAAGAGCATTACGCGGACGTTCGAGCAAGCCGATTTGGCCTAAAGGACGTGGTATACGGGAGCGGTATGTTTTTATTTCAATCTCAACTTATGGAATCTCACCTAAGTATCATTTTACGCCTCCTGTTAAAAATGAGGATGCCTCATGATTGTTCTCATACATATGCTTATGATGTTGTCACTATCATAGTACACATTGCAAAATGCCAAGAACTACAATAAACTAACAGTATCGTCTAGAGTAGCAAGGAGAATGCACAGCCAATACAGGTATGTAGGGTGTACTGACGAGGGCGTTCCGGACAATCAACCTCGGCGTGAACTACCGAAATATAGGTAGGCTTGGCTGACTCGACAGGTGACTTATCCGTGTTGGAGGATGGGAGTGTATGTGCGCCGTGGGACGTACAGTTCTGCTGACGAATTGTCCTGCGATCCGAGCATGAAGTTCTGCTGACGGATTGTCCTGCGACCGAAAGGTCTGGTTGGACTAGAAAATGTTAAGTGAATGATCGGAGAAACACCTGAAGTGTTATGAGTAACGCAGTAGCACTTCATGAATGAATAAATAGCGTACCTCAACAGCTCAAGCGGGCTACAAATTCAGCTGGTTTAACAAGTTCTCCTGATATATCTGTGAAGCCAGAAAAGCTTCGAGATCCCGCACACTCTGAAGCCGGACATATGTTGAATGAAGATGGCAAATGCGGGATATGGAAAACCCGGACTTTCTAGATCTAGGATGTGCGGGGGAGTAGGGAACAGCTTCGAGAGCTGCAGGGTATGAACGTCGTGAGGTCTCTAGAGTCGGGGATGTGCTGGAGGAGCGCAGGAGATGAAGGCTAGTATCTCTCCGCAGGCGGAGGATGCAGGGGGAGTAGAGAACAGCTTCGGAGGAGCGCAGGAGATGAAGGCTCATAACAGCTTCGAGAGCTGCAGGGTATGAACGTCGTGAGGTCTCTAGAGTCGGGGATGTGCTGGAGGAGCGCAGGAGATGGAAAGAGGCATAGTATAAGTGACCCCGCCCTAGTAAATTGACCACCCCTGTTCCCTCCCTTCAAGGCGTGTGGTTCGTCCACGCACACATTGCCAACGATGGTGTATATAGCGGAACCCTCCCCACCAAGACGCGTTGTCCGTCTATGAGTTTGTCGTCAGCATCGTCAGCAATTGTGAGAGTAACGAGGAAAGAGAGTTCGTACATACGTTGCCAACGATGGTGTAGATAGCAGTAACCACAATCCCCCTCAAGACGCCTTGTCCGTCGATGAATTTGCCGTCAGCATCGTCAGCAATGATGAGCGTAACAAGGAGAGAGAAAAAATGATTACATAATACAAACGAGGGAAGGATGAAGCCAGCCGAACTAACAATGTGTTGCTCATCGAGAAAGTCATGAGACCTGGCAAGAAATGCCGATCATCATGATTTTCGGCATAATCATGATGATCGGCATTTCTTGCCAGGTCTCATGACTTTCTCGATGAGCAACACATTGTTAGTTCGGCTGGCTTCATCCTTCCCTCGTTTGTATTATGTAATCATTTTTCCTCTTCACTCGTTACGCTCACCCGGTAAGTTTGTAATTATCGACCCTTACACTACATATTCAAATACATCGCGTACCGTACAATACAATTAATGTAGACAATGCGTGAATGAGACAAACAGATCTCTGAGGGGCTATCAGCTCGATAAGAAGGCTGAAGGCCCAATGAAGGAGCTTAAAAACCACAAAAAAGTAAAGAGAGACCATGTCCTTCAAATCGAGCTCATTGCTGACGATACCTATAGGCGGTAGCTCTCCTGTACGATGGCCGACAGCACAAGAGATGTGGAGCGTCAAGTTTTCATTCTGGATGAAGCGGAGGAAGAACTGGATTGGGGGGATGAAGATGAAGATGCGCTGTCTGTGCCAGATGTGCTGGTTCGGGAGGAGCAGGAGCGGGCGCGTCAGAAGGCAGAAAGTGTGAAGCTGAAGGACCGTAGCGAACGCAGTTTGTTAGAGAACGTCGTGTCTCACTGGGAGCAAAGGCTGAACGAAACAGCAGCCGATGAAACTCAAAACCCTATAAATCCCCGTCGCAAGCATCATCCCCTTGCTCCTTCAACTCCATCTCCTTCCCCATCACGAGCCTCACTTCCCCCTGAACCCCCTGCGCCTGTCCTACATTTGGGTAATGCGGGGACCTCACATCCTGCTTTGCAATCCTTACCTGTACCTCCCTCATCTCCGCACCCATCTCCTGCAGCTCCTGAAGCAAGATCGACATCCCTTGCCCTTCCTGCGTATCCTCCGTCTACAGAGAGCCCCGGAGATATAGCTCTGGCTGCTCCTAAGGCAAAAGCGCCAGCGCCTACACCTTCCGCGCATACTCAATCTTCAGAGGGGTCCGGAGAAGTGTCTCTGGCCGCTTCTGAAGTGAAATCATCCCCTGTCTCTGCTACGCTATCTCATCCCCCTCCCTTACATGCTCCCTCTCCAGAGGGCTCCAGAGACGTTTTCCTACCTGCTCCTCAAGTCAAATTAACTTCTCCCGCTCCTCGAGCACAATCTCCGTCAGTCCAATCTCCGTCTCCAGGGACCGACGGAGATTTATCTCTACCCTCTCCTGAATCACAACTACTTTTTCTCGCACCTGCTCCGTCTATGGAGGGCTCTGGCACTGTATCCCGGGCTGCTCAAGACAATAGCTTTCTGATGGATGTTGATCCACCCCAACGTGAAGATCCATTGTCAGAAAACGGCGAAGGAGACATCCCCATGGCAAAACAAACTTCTGGCAAAGTCAAAGTGTATGTAAACAATTCGTATCAAACCGAGTTATTGCTAAATTATTTGACAGTGTTATCGATGACCATGAAGACAGTGCTGATGAGTTTGAGTCCGAGCACAATATTTCCGACATGACCAACGAGCAGCACGAACTCGCCAAATGGATTAAAGAACACAATATCCCGACATCGGGCCCATTTCCTTATCATGTATATCATGTTCGTTGCAAGGTATGCACATCGCCTTCTGAACGATTAGTTCTGCTCACCATCTTCACACAGAGAGGTTCTGAACGGCCATCGTGGAGCGCATTAACGAAGATATTGCATGTGGAACTGTTTCCTTGGACCTCATTCGCGCAGCATTCATCTCTCAGTTCCCTGGTGGATTTAACCTTCAAGCTCGCAGCATGCTACCCGGAAATGTCCCGTTAGCATTGTATCTCAACCTATTTCCCAACCTCATCCATCCGCGTGGTAAAAAATTCTCTGTAAGTGATGGCACCCTCGACAATCCTCCTTCCACAATAGAACAGTTGCGGGAGGAATGGGATCAGCTTCGCCTAGGAATGCCACTTCACACGTTGGTTGATGATCTTTCTGGCACCGAAGATTCCAAACGGATGTTCTATGGTAATATCTTTCGACCGGGAACTTGGGTGGTACCTACGAAGGGTCTATATCGGGGTGATACAGGTCTGGTCGTCTTCGACGACTTCAATGAAATCAATGAAGAGACTGAGTGTTTAGTCCTCTTGATACCGCGTGCAAAGTTTCCAGAAAGCCACCCTCTAAATACCTCCAACTCTCCTCTTCATCCAACCAACCCATCCTCCCGACGTAAAGTAGTGTCTCAGTCTGCTGCTGACAATGTGGATATTGAAATCACCCCTTCCGATCGCCAGTCTCAGTTCAGATTACCAGACTTCGAAAGGGCAGGATACCCGCTCCCCATTGAACCTCGCGTCCCCAAAATGACTTCGTCTGCGAAATATCAACCAAAGAAACGACCTCTTCAGCTACACTCCTCCATTGATTTTAGGAGAGACGTTGAAACTCAATGGAAAGCTGCTTGTACCTTATCTCCGAAACTCAAGGGTGTCAAATTCGAAGCTAGGTGCTTTCAACGATGTGAAAATGCAATGGCCTGTCAGCATGAACCGCCTTTCCAAAAACGCTTCATATTCGATCGGCTGGTGCTTCGTGGTGGCCTGGCACTTGTACCACACAAGTTCGGTGATCTCAAAATCGCGGAGAGCATTGATGATGGTCTGTTGAGGACATTTTTACAGTATCCCAATGCAGATGTGCTTCCAAGTCGTCTACCGCCTTCGCTTTCATGGTCATTCACTTCCGGTGAGACTGTGATATACGTTCCAGAAGGGACGGAGCTTCAGGATGTGGTCAAGGGTGACGAGGGTGTCATACAAAGAGATGGGTCGCTGGAATGTGAGGTTCTATTCTCGCGTAGTCAGGTCAATGTATCTGTTCTCAAACGTCATTTGCGGAAGACATGGAGGTTGGCTCAAGTTGTAGAGCTATCTCCTCACACACCAGAGGTCGTGCTGCGTAAACGAGAGCAGCTGGGTTACTCTGGAGTCTCGACACTTCATGAAGACCATTTCATGCCGGCAGGCCAAACCGGGATCATCACCAAAGTCAGATTAGATGAAGTTGATGTATGGATAACAGGAATCAATTCTATCTGCACCGTTCATCCAAACTCTGTTCGAGAGGTGGTTGAATCTTCAGTTAGCCCCGGTCTTGAATCTCGCTTTCAACCCAGGTTGTCTAACGTGGGTGCTACCATTGCTCTCAAACCTAGTCTTTTAGGAATCCAGAGGATGGAAACCTCGATCAAAAGGCAGACTTGGCCTTCGCAGACTCCTTCATATCCCATGAAGTGAATCGTTTTGACCTGCGACGGGGTGAATATAGAGCTCAGAATCGTAGCACAGCAACGACTTCCATGCTTACTTCCGTCAATCAAATGTCCTCATTCCTCAACCCACCATTCCCTCTACCCTTTTCGGTTATGTAGCGACTGAAGGCGTCGTTCCTCGTACAGAGTACAGTGACTCAAAAAATTGTCCACATGTTTGCTATTTTTGCAGAGAATCATAAATTCCGGGTGGAATACTGGGCGTATCATAAAACTGTTAGTGAGCGTCACAAAGCCCTCGATATTCCCTTCCTGGAACGCCTTATTTTGACTTGTTTGGCCAAAAGCCCATTGAGTTATGATTGATTAAATTTGCTAACTCATGTGGACAATTTGTTGACTTCATGCTCTGAGATTATTGCTCCAACAATATATGCTGTCATAGATGACATCATGCATGGAGCTAAGTTGTGATGTCATCTTGGCATCATAATGATGTCATCACAGTAATTTCAAGTATATATAAGCACCCCCAGCTTCTCTGCACTCATATCAAATCCATGAAACCTCTCACCTCTACTCAAAAGGACATTGTCCTTTCTCTGCTCCAAACCTCTGCTTCTACCAGGGAGATTTCTGCTCAGACAGGAGTATCCAAGTCTAAAGTGGCCTCTTTAGCAAAGGAGGCATTCCCAGATAAGGAAAACAGACCAGCAGGCCGCCCTAAACTTTTGTCTGTTACTGATGAACATGCAGTTATCAAACAGATATCAACTGGCAGAGCTAAGAATGCAGTTCAGGTGGCCAAAAACATCAATCCCCTTCTCCCCCAACCTGTCTCCACCCAGACCATTCGAAACACCCTTCATAAAGCAGATGTAATCATCAGAAAAAAGAAGAAGCGACCCAAACTCACTGCCAAACATAGAAAGGCTCGTTTGGCTTTTGCCCAAAAGTACCTAGAATGGACTGTGGAGGACTGGAAAAGGGTTATATGGTCAGATGAGACCAAAATCAACAGATTTGGGTCAGATGGACAGGAATATGTGTGGGGAAGAAAGGGTGAATCACTAGGAGGAAGAGATATAGAAGAAACTGTGAAATTTGCAGGAGGAAATATCATGGTGTGGGGGTGTATGGGATGGGAAGGAGCAGGGAACATGGTGGAGGTTGAAGGGAGGATGAAGGGGGCACAGTATGTGGACATTCTGGATGGTAATCTCCTGGAAAGCATGCAAAATTTGTGTGTTGATCCAGAGATAGCCATATTTCAACAAGATAATGATCCCAAACACAAGTCCAAAGTTGCCACAAAATGGTTCAATGATCATGAAATTGACTGCCTACCTTGGCTTGCACAATCTCCTGATCTTAACCCCATTGAACATCTCTGGACAACTCTCAAAAACAAACTCAATGAGTATGATACACCACCCTCTGGTGTTTGGGAATTGTGGGACAGAGCAGCGGAAAAATGGCAGGAGATCACAGAGGAAGATTGTCAGAGGCTGATTAGGAGTATGCCTCGAAGACTTAGAGCAGTCATCAAGGCAAAGGGAGGCCATACAAAGTATTAAATCATGGTTTTTTTTATTTCAAGTAACAAGTCAATAAATTGTCCACATGAGTTAGCAAATTTAATCAATCATAACTCAATGGGCTTTTGGCCAAACAAGTCAAAATAAGGCGTTCCAGGAAGGGAATATCGAGGGCTTTGTGACGCTCACTAACAGTTTTATGATACGCCCAGTATTCCACCCGGAATTTATGATTCTCTGCAAAAATAGCAAACATGTGGACAATTTTTTGAGCCACTGTATACCGGACAAATTCCTTGGATGCATGTGGAAGTCAAACCGATCTCAGGGGAACGAAAAGGATATCTTGGCAGGGTATACGATGTCAAGTCTGAATGGAAGAATACCAAGAGCGGCCTCCTTGTCTTAATCCGATTCCAAACTCCCTCCTTGGTTGGCAATCTTGACGAATGGTATGATTACGATCATCTTCGACGGGCAGATAATGGCAGATTCATTCATGAGTCCACCTTCACGAAGAAGATCAGCTCATATTTCAACTTCAGCAAGGGTTACATCCCTCGGCATCGAGAAGATGAGCTCCCGGTGACAAATCTTTCCACCGACCCAACAAATGCAGATGGCAGTCGAACACCGAAGAGTCACTGGACAGCTATTGACTACAGTGTTCCGGCATGGGATCCCAGCTCTCGTACACCTAAGCCATATGCTTCGTCTTCCTCTTTGACTATGTCTACTCCGCCCGCAAAGCATTGGATCTTGGATTCTCGAATTTGCAAAGGTCTTGGAGGAAGGGAGATTTGGGTCAATGTTCGATCTGAGAAGGACCCCATTCGGATTTCTTTGCATGTTGGGTCTAGCAGTGAAATCGAGATATCTTACCAGGACAGTCATGTAGGAGGCCGCAAAGTGAATGTTGCTAGATGTTCAGTGGATTACAGAGCCATCCTATCCAATCCTCGATGCAGTAAAGTTACGAAGGGTCATTCAGCAAGTGGCCTTTATATCATATGTGAAGGCGAACACACAGGCAAGCTTGTCCGATGGGCCAATTACTTCGCTGAACAAAACCTTTGGGTGCTGCAAGTAATGCGCTCTGTATTCCATCCAGACCGAAGAAAGCATTATTCAGTAGAGGTTGACACTGATGACCTTGTGCTGAAGAGGATTCCAGGCAATGATCTTGCCATGGTTCATGAGGCACGATCAGATTCCGAGGCTGGAAATCAACTCATGTGCATCATTCGTAAAGCTTCAGGTGGCAATACCAATGGTTACGACGTGGATGGGCATGGACGCATAGTCAAATCAGGACGCCCTTGAATATATCTAATATCTACCGCAGACTATGTCATGACAATTTGTATATTTCAATAAACTAATTCTCCTCCTCCTGCTGCTTTGAAAGATACGTTCGTGCGCAAACACATTAAACTAAACAATACAATAAGTGTTGGGAGCTAAGAGTTTGATCGTGCGCAAACACGTTAAACTAGATCTTGGCATGCCGTTGATGCCGTGTGCCAAACACCAACCCAGTGGGGTGTTCGGCTAGTACTCTAGCAAGTTGATCATTGAGGTAAAATTCTGTTTGTGGTCTGTTATATATCTGTGTTTCTGAAATTTTTAATGAAAGAATGCCGCCTCGAACACGAGCAGCCCTGGGAACACGGAAAACACGCTCCAACAATGTCCCAGATGCTGAGCAAACCTCGCTGTCGTCAATAGTTCACCCAGCCAAAAGAAGTAAGAGGATGGTCGACACATCAGAGCGGAAGGGAAGGGGGAAGGGAAAAAGCAGGGGAGTGCAGAAAGGGAAGGGAAAGGCAAACAGGAAGAGAGAAGAGGAAGAGGCCAGTGATAGTGAAATAGAAACGGTAAGCCCAATCCAAAAATCGCAACCTGGACCTCATTCATGTCTCTGATATTTCAGGAAGCTGCTGTCGAAGCTTCTGCCCTGGAACTTGAAGATAGCGCATCACGGCCTCCCTTGCAGCTTCCACTTCGCTCTCCTTCACAGGAGAAATCACAAACTCTTGCCCGCGAAGTTATTCCATCTACCATAGTTCCTCCTGCTACACCGGTGTCTTTCCACAATAGCACTCTGGAGGCGTTCAGAGTTCTTCAAGCCTTCATGGCCAACGCACATACATATCCTTCTGCAGAGCTCGCGATCCGATGATATGCTGACTGAGGGCTGAATGCAAAATGAAGATGCTAGAAACCTAACACCAACACACACACACACCAACACTCAAACACAAGTTCTTTAAGGGTGCAAAGAGGATCTAAACTTCTAAGTACAATCTTCACAACTTCTGTATTCAATGGTTTTGATAGTTTTTCTGACACAAGTTCTATCAAACTTGGGCTTGCAATTGCTACTGGATTCTTTAATCTGACTTGCTTCTAATAACTTTACTGAACTGGACTCTGAATAACTTTACTTTCTTTTCTTTTCTTTCTGAGTTATGAGTACAATCTTTCTGAGTTATACAAGCTGTCTGACTTCTGATCTCTCTGCTTTTTCTATTCTGGTGCTGAAACTAAACTTCCCTTTTGTTGGACTAGCACTCACAACAAAAGTGGGGGGGGGAAGCAAGCTTGTCTCTCTTCTTGGATTTGAGCCCTTTTTATATCCTGACCCATAGATCCAGATCTGCTGTTCTACATATTACTAATCATTCCAGAAGCTTCTCAGCTCCACAGTTCTAGAACATGTCATGACAACTGTCAGACTCCTGTCATGACACATTGCAACTGTCAGATCCCTGTCATGACACATGACAACTGTCAGATTACTGTCATGACACTTTTCTAATCAGAATTCTGTTGTCTAGCCCCTAGCTGTCAACTTGGTAGCTTGCCAACCTGTCATCTGCATCATCATCATCTGTACAAATTTCGGAGTTTTTGCTTTCTGCTTCACTGGAAACTAACTGGGTTGGCTTATAGGACTCATCATGCATAATAATCACAAAAAACCACTTTCTACAGGTGTAGTTGGGCACAAAGAATGGGTTTTAGTACTGCTTCAAGCTGATTATAACTGAGTATCACCACTGAGAACCTTCACAGCTCATCTGTAGTGGCCTTCTGTACAATTCTTGTAGTGTACAATGTACTGTAGACCTGCTAGAAGTATCACCTATCCATGCTTGTAGAATCTCAGAAATTCCAGGTTTTTATGCACAGACTATTTCAGGGTGTATCACCGACACATATTTGGTGATGCATACGATGCCTCCCAGTGGGAGCCGTGGCTCTCTTGTATAACTAGTATCGAGCCAGATGATGAAGAAGCATTCCAGTCTGTCAGACGGGAACTTGACGCTGAAATCTCTCAGCACGAGCAAGTAGAGAGTACCGAGGAGAAAGTCAACCAGAAGAATCCGGAGGGTAACGAGGATCAAGCACAGGCGGGCGGCCCTGGTGATGCTCCACAGCGTAACCTTCGAAAACAATCTGCGAACACTACAAAGGATGCTAGGCCCGAGGCCTCTCTTCCCGAGGACAACGAAGTCGAGAGTCTCTGTGCGGACGCAATGCTTCGTGATCCCGACCAAGCATGCCAGGTCCTGGGAAGCTTTCGTGACTATTTAGAGGATGCTGTCATGAGGCACTGCAAGCAGAGCTTCAATTTCAAAGAATTCGATGTCTGGAAGTTAGCGAGGGCCTGCGTCCCATCCGAATATCAGCTTGCTCGTCAAGCCGCACTTGTTGAGTGGCACGACATCGCTGAAGGAGAGTTGGCCAGATGCTCAAAGGGCAACACGGAGGAAAGTGAGAGTGACGGTGAAGGGAGTGGAGGTAGAGCGAGCGAGGACAGCGAGGAGGATGAGCAGGATGAGAAGAAACACCACAACAACAAGCACCGCAACAAAATGGCACCTATCGCCCGAGTTAAAGCTGTGAATTTGTTTTCACAGTTCATTGAGGAGGAGGAGTTTGAAGAAGAAGACAACGAGGAGGAGGAGGGGGAAGATGAGGAAGAGAAAGATTCCGCAGTGCTGGAAACTCATGTCGGAGGCTTGACAAAGGAAGCTCGAGCAGAGCTTGATCGTTGGCATGTCGAGTATAAGGAGGGTGTCAAGGAGATTGCGGCTAAAGCAGGGGTCGATATGCATGCGTGCTTCATGTACTTGAACCAACAACTCCACCCTCCCCGCGCCATCAATCGTTTCAATGCCTTCAAAGCGCATTATGCTGAACACGGGACCATCAAGAAAAACCTGACGCGTGAGTTTCTTTCGCTTGGATATTCACTGTATCTTATTCTCCTGTCAACAGAATCACTCTCCGATTATAACAAATTCCTACGAGAAGAATATTGGAGAACATTAGAGTCGCGTCTGTCTGATAGTGAAATTCAGGATCCGAAAGCAAGAAGCCGGGTGATGAAACCTGAAGTGGACTGGTACAGAGAACAGGTCAGGAACTATATAGAGACTGCGAAAGAATCCGGGAAAGTCAAAGGGACAGTGAAGGCTATGATACGCCCAGTCTTAACATTGGTTAGTCTATTCTAGTTGGTTCAAGTTTCTTACTGATATCTGTTTTATAGGCTCAGAACCTTTACGAGACTTCGGGCTACCATATGTTGGGATGGTTGATCAATACCAGTACTGATAAATTTGGACGTAGTGTCAGTGCCTTCTTTGCTGGTGATCATATTGCAAAAGTTGCGAAGGAACGGTTTGGTTCCAAAATGGAGTCACAGGTGGCGGACATGGAGACAATGTTCAGGATGCTCGAAATGGAGAATCAAGAAGTTGAAGCTTCGGTAGCAAAACTTCATAGTGAATGCATCGCGGGGCCTAAGGAGAGTAGAAGGGATGTGGAGCGGCGCCTCATGAACTCATTTTTTCAACATGACATTAGTACGTTATCCGTTATCCTAGTGTATACATTCCTGACCAAGTACATTCAGATCAATTTTTGGGCAAGGAGAGCAATATAAAACTGAATACTTTTATCGATGCTGCCATTGAACAACACATTCGTCTTCTAAACTGGCCCATTCCTTCCTTCCCCAAAGCGAACATTGATACCTATAAGCAGATTCCTGCAAAAGATGTCAAGACTATCTTCATTCCTCGAAAGGCTCATTTCGATCACTTATATGCAATTCAAACTAAGGCTGTCAGTCCAGCTGAGTACGTTGAACTGGGTACTACATATGGATTTGAGCATTGGACAGCAGGTCTGTGTATTTCTATTGATGCTTCGACACTTCTGAATATTGTATCTAGAAGAACAAGCTCTACGTGTTGAAGACCAGGGTGCTGTACCTCTCATTGTTGATGTCAACCATAACGCGGTGGTGACAATTGATGATGTCAGGGCATGGAAACTCAAAGCAGCTGCAAAGAAATTACAAAAGAAGAATGACTCCAAAGCTGTTGATATGACTCCAAATGCTGTATCGGTACATGCTCCTTTGCCTCACACAAATGCAGTTGCAGGTCCTTCGAGATTGGGACTAGATCATAATGTGAAGCGTGGACGTGAGGAAGAAGAAGTACCTGGTAATCGAGTAACGAAGAAGGCAAAAGGTAAAGGCAAAGGCAAAGGAAAGGCAATGGCAATTGATCTTGACCAGTTTCGCATCTAAAGTCAGCTTGTTATTACATCAATAGATTTGTATATATTTTTTGGAAAAAAAATATACTTTTTTCATTCATTTGCACAACAGGGGTGATTCTGTGTAAGGTTCAAAAGTAACAGGGTGGAAAGGCAATATCAATTGATCTTGACGAGTTTCACATCTAAGTCAGCTTGTCATTTACATCAATCAATTTGTATAGATTTTCAAAAATATACTTTTTTCATTCATTTGCTGTTATGACCATGCAAAGTCCACCATCGCAGCCCCGACAAGCATTTCTCAGTATTTAACTTCATTCCTTTCTTCGATTGCGGAGATTACTTCCACGACCTTTCACACTTTGTTTTTATATCCCTAACATTCAACCAATGCATCATTTATCCGTTTATATCTTTCCCATTTTACTTACCCCGTTTATTCGCAACATCACAGTAAGTCCGCGATCCTGCAATCTAATTCCCACGTTTGCAGAGTATAACTCCACGAGGGAATCACCTGTGATCGTTATCTGATCTGTACTATACCTTTTATATCTGTTCCTTTATTCTTCCTCATGTCCGACTAACCTATTCAGAGATAGTACATACTGAACCATTCCTCCCATCTGCAAGGGAATGATCCCCTTGTATGACCGTCAATCTCCGCAATCCTATTGCGGGAGTTTGCGCGGTTCTGGAGCTTGCATGATCTTAACATGATCTCAAATAGATATCACTCTCAATATGATTGCGTGAGTTCTCCTGCGATTGAAATCACCCTCACCATTGGACAGCGGCGTGTCGGGGACACTATTAATAGTGGTGTCAACATCCGGCTACCTCCTGCCCATGGACATTTCATCTACACTGGGGACATCCCAGAACGCTGGGCTATCCCAGGTTGGGACATCCCAGAACGCTGGGCTATCCCAGGTTGGGACATCCCAGAACGCTGGGACGTCCCAGGTTGGGACATCCCAAAAGCTGGGACGTCCCAGGTTGGGACATCCCAAAAGCTGGGACGTCCCAGGTTGGGACATCCCAAAAGCTGGGACGTCCCAGGTTGGGACATCCCAAGGAAGTTGGGACATCCCAGGTTGGGACAGACATCCCAAGGAAGTTGGGACATCCCAGGTTGGGACATCCCAAAAGCTGGGACGTCCCAGGTTGGGACATCCCAAGGAAGTTGGGACATCCCAAAAGCTGGGACGTCCCAGATTGGGACATCCCATGGGATTGGGACGTCCCAGGTTGGGACATCCCATGAGATTGGGACGTCCCACTGGGGAATTCCCTGGGATTTTAAGCATGTTAGATTGGGGAATTACAGGTCTTGTCCTAACTAATATGATATCTTTTTGTGGTTGCCTAAAGTGAAGAGGATAGACCATTACCCAAGTACTTTTGATAAAGAATTTGAATCCGACGTTGTTGCTCATGCCAAATTGAAACTCTTGAGCACCCACAAAGTTGACAATGGTGGACATAAACTCGGTATCCCATTTGCGCAGAGCAGCAGCGGTGGTAAGAGGAAGATTTGCCTTGGTAACATTTTGTCAGTGGATTGTGTCATGAAGTGAGCCGCCCCTATTATTTTCCTTTTCTTTACAATACATCATTCCATCACTGTTACCTATCATAATCGATCCGGAACCTTCCAGTCCATTCCGTTCCATTCCTCGTTCCTGAACTATACAGTATGACATCATGGTTCCCGTACCTTACCTTTGTATATATAAGCCAGCCCCCACAACCTGATCCCTTATCTTGACCTCTTTGTCGTTGGGATCAGGTATGTCTTTACTTACTTCTCAGTATTTATTATGAATATAACTTTGTCATTGGGATCAGTATCTGTCCGCTTCCGCCTAAGCTTCTGCTCAGTCTTGCCGCCATCGTCACCTCTTTGTGACATTAGGTCAAGATCCTCTACTGCACTGATAACCTACCGATTGGGTTATCCTTGCAGGCTCTGCTTTCACCATGTATACAGACCTTGCCACATCAAGCTCACCAGCCTAAGCCATTGACTGCTCCAACTATCCGCACGCCTTTGATACCAAGGACCAGACTCACGTTCATCTCCAAGATAACACCTGGTCTGACTGTAGTTCTCAGCCCTGCCCGCATGCCCTCGCCAATTCGATCAGCGAAGAAGATACCTCAGACAACGGTACCGTATTCATACCTATAAAAGTCCCCACCTCAGTCACGTCCCCATCCATCATGTCCAATCCCACACCAGTTGACCCAAATCAACTGATGGCTCAGCTCATCGAGCAGGTGACTCAGCTCACAGCCAACCTTCACAAACTCTCTGCCAAATCCAGCATGAACAAGCCGGAGCTCTTCAAGGGCACCAGCAGTGCGGAAGCATGTCGTTTCATCGCTCAGATCCAGAGCTGGGCAATGGAACAGACGGACTTGCATAACAAGGAGGAGAAGCTGATTAAGGCAGCCCTGGGATTCTTCTCAGGAAATGCTGCGGACTGGGCTACGCCATATCTCTTGGAATTCAGCCATGGAAAGACACCATTCAATGGACAATGGGAGGATTTTGTACGAGCCTTTTCACTCCGGTTCGAATCTATCAATGCAGGTATGGAAGCCTGAAACGCGATCCAACACATCAGACAAGGGAAAGGCCAAACGGTGGCGGAGTTTGCCCAGATATTCAAGGATATCGGCGATCGGACAGGACTCTCAGATGTCGACTTGAGAGAGCGCTTCCACAGCGGCCTCAATCCCGAGATTCGACAAAATCTCATTGTGGTCAACATTGCTCAGGGAATCGCCCCCACGTTGGAGGAGGCAATTCGACGAGCAATCTCAGTGGACGTGTTCCTACACAACCCCACCATGACAGGCCATAATCTGGGCACCTCTCACACCCCCTCCCCTCCTTCCAACTCTTACGCTATGGATGTCGATGCGGCGCACACCAGCGGGAATAGTAGGGAGAGTTTTGTGGTACAGATGAGGGGCAGATGTTACGGCTGTGGTGCACAGAACCACAAGAAGAAGAACTGCTCGTACAAGGACACAGTATGCCGCTACTGTGGTCGACGAGGCCACCTGGAATCGGTCTGCCAAGACAAGTTCATGGGTTTAGAGCGGGGCCGTGGTAAGCGTCCACAACCCTGTCAACAACAAGTTTCCGCTTCATCCTCAATACCCTTTACCCTGTTCCCAAATGAATCGGTTCAAATTGCCGCCTCCGCTCCCGCTCCTGTTCCTGTTCCCGCTCCTGCTCCACCGACTCCGCTCAACCCCGATCTCTCTACCCAGATCGCTCAACTGCAGGAACTCCTGAACAGAGCGAACGCCATGGCCCCAGCATCTGGATCGCAGGAGGGTTTTTAAAGCGGGTGCCCGTCTCGGCCGCATCGAGAGCACCTGTTAACCAATTTGCTATACACTCTAGTTCCGCGTATGATTCTCTCTCCTCATGTAAAATATCTACCATTTTGGAATTGAATTCCAGTTCATCGCACTTCCGAATCAACGCAGAACTAAGAGGCAGGAATCACAGTATAGCAACTGCGGCCATGATCGACTCTGGAGCCACTGCTCTATTTTTGAACCAGGAATTCGTCGCTCGCCACCACGTAAGGATGTTCCCACTTAGGAAGCCCATTGGGGTCTTCAACATTGATGGTTCTGCCAACCGGGCAGGGCAGATCACGCACTTTGCACGTCTGGCCCTGACCGTTGATGGGCAAGAACGATGGACGGACCTACTGGTAACTAATCTGGGCAGTGAAGACCTAATCCTAGGGTTACCTTGGTTACGAAAGGCCAACCCAGATATTGACTGGGAGAAGGGACGGCTCTCAGTCAAGCCGCAGTGGGCCACAGTCGAAGAGAGTGCGGAAGAGGGAGAAACCGAGGAGACAATCCAGGCAGCTAGCACCCCCGAACCTCCACAGAGTAGGGAAGACCAGGAGGACGAAGAGTCACCCATACACCGAATCCGAGCCAACTGACGAACCCATCGTGCATGGGTGAAGTCGGGGATTCTACAGGAACAAACGGAAGAGGTCTGGTGCGCCGCAGGTTTCACCTACTCCCAACAGTTGGCGGAACAAGCGCACAAGGCAAAACCTGTGAAAACCTTTGAAGAAATGGTCCCGGAACCCTATCAAGATTTCAAAAAGGTATTCTCTGAAACCGCTTCAGAACGTCTCCCGGACCATCAGCCATGGGATCATGCCATCGAACTAATCCCAGGGGCACCTGAAACAATGCGTACCAAGGTATATCCAATGTCACTAAACGAACAGGGTGAGCTTGACCGATTCTTGGATGATAACCTGCAAAAGGGTTATATACGACCCTCAAAGTCACCACTGTCCTCACCCATCTTCTTTGTGAAAAAGAAGGATGGTAAACTCCGTTTCGTACAGGACTACAGGAAACTCAACCAGGTCACGCTGAAGAATTGTTACCCCCTACCACTGGTTGCAGACATTGTCAGCCGTCTGCAGGGAGCACGGTACTTCACCAAGTTTGACGTTCGATGGGGCTACAACAATGTTTGGATTAAGGAGGGAGATGAATGGAAGGCGGCTTTCGCAACCAATCGAGGGTTGTTTGAGCCCAGCGTAATGTTCTTTGGTCTTACCAACTCTCCAGCCACCTTCCAAGCACTCATGAACTCCATATTTTCAGACCTAGTGGCAGCGGGGAAGGTGGCGGTCTACCTAGACGACATCCTTATCTTTAGCAACGATATACAGGAACACCGACAGGTGGTGCGAGAAGTACTAACCCGGCTAGAAAAACACAACCTGTACCTACGACCGGAGAAGTGTGAATTCGAACAACTGCAGATCAAATACCTGGGACTGGTGATATCAGAAGGGGAGGTGCGCATGGACCCGGTAAAGGTAGCGGCAGTCCGCGACTGGCCAACACCAAAGAACCTATGGGAGCTGCGAGGATTCTTAGGGTTTGCTAATTTCTATCATCGTTTCATACGGAATTTTGCCCGAATAGCACGCCCTCTGAACGATCTGATGAGGAAGGACACGAAGTTTGACTGGGGGACACATCAGCAGCAAGTGTTTGACACACTCCGGGAAGCTTTCATCTCAGCACCCATGTTGGCTCTTTGGGACCCCGACAGGCTTACTCGACTCGAGGTGGATGCATCAGGCTTTGCAACTGGAGGGGCCATAATGCAGCTGCAAGACGATGGTCAGTGGCACCCAGTGGCGTTCCGATCGGCCTCCATGCAACCAGCGGAGCGGAATTACGAAATCTATGACCGAGAGATGCTTGCTATCATCGAAGCGCTGAAGGATTGGAGAAGTTTCTTGGAAGGGTCACCACAACCCTTTGAGATCATCACCGACCATGCAAACCTAGAGTTCTGGCGCTCCGCCCAGGACCTAAGTCGACGGCAAGCACGATGGGCACTATGGCTATCCCGGTTTGATTTTCAGCTTATTCACCGCCCAGGGAAAACAAACACACAGGCTGATGCCCTTTCCCGTATGGCAACACACCAAGTGTTGGACAGCGAAGACAACCAACAACAAACGGTCCTAAAACCAGCTCACTTTGTGCAGATTGCAGCAAACTCACTACAGAACCCACTAGAGGACCATATCCGGAAAGCATCGCAGAGGGAGGTGGAGGTACTGGAAGGGTTAGAAGAGCTGCGGAGGAATGGCCTTCAATGCTTGGCCAATGGAATCGCGGAATGGGAAGAGGATGATGGATTGGTCTATCATCAAGGTAGGGTGTACGTTCCACCAGTCAAGAACCTGCGAACCAAAGTGCTACAACAATGCCACGACAACCCCACGGTGGGCCATCCAGGACTTCATGGTACACTCGACCAGGTGAGCACACATTTTTAGTGGCCCACCTTACGATCTTTTGTGGAAAAGTACGTCGCGGGATGCGAGATTTGTGCGAGGAAGAAGATACAGAGACACCCTCGAGCGGTAACGCAACCCCTGGAGGTGCCTGCGGGCTTGTGGGAAGAGGTGGGAGTGGATCTGATCACACAACTACCCCAGTCGCAAGGTTACGATGCCATCCTAGTTTGCACTGACCTTTATGGCAAGCAAAATCCACGCCATCCCCTGTACAACCGCAGTCACAGCGGAAGGTGTCGCTGACATCTACTACCGCGAAATTTTTTGCCTTCATGGACTCCCCCTCCGCTTTGTCTCGGACCGAGGACCCCAATTTGCAGCAAAGTTGATGCGATCCCTGCTCGCTCGGCTGGGAATCAAGTCTAACCTCACCTCGGGCTACCATCTGCAAGCGAATGGACAGACTGTTAAGTCTGTGCCGGTGAGGTTCCGTCGAGTCTTAGAAGGTAAAAGACGAATCGAAATGATCCGAGAGTAATCGGGATGAATCGAGGCTATGGTTTATAACCGAAGTCTCAAGAGATGTAATCGAAGATGATCGGTCAGCTCGATTGCAACGGATGATGATAAGAATGAACTAGAACCTTGACACTACTTTCGGTAGTGCCCCCGCTTCGTCGTACGGTTCGGTGAATGTTCAGAGTGACGAGTAAGAGTGTAAAGACGTCCGGATAACGATCGGTTATAATGCGATCGTTAGACGATTAGAAGGAAGAGTTCCGGACGGAGTTCAGCAGCAATCTAAGTTGATATTTAAACTGAGGAACTATGTACAAGATACTACAGCTTATATACCTGTATTCCTAATTGTTAAATCTATAACAATAAGAGCTGTAAGTAAAAAACAATAAAGAATATAAATCGACGTCATCAATATAAATGAAAAAGACAATAAAGTCGAAACACCTAGCATTCGATAACCAAATGCTTCGTACGACTCGATCGATGCAATTGATCTCGGAAGTAAACATGAATTATCCTAAGTCCATGTCCGAAGTCGGGAGCTCTGTACGGAGGTCCGGAAGCATACCTGTAACAGTATCCCCCTGTTAGGCTTTTGCCCTCGAAAGCCTCGTACGAAGTCGCCAGAGTCGACCCGGTCAAGTGTTCGAACTTGAAGTGTGACTTGGTGAAAAGTGAAGAGATCGAGATCGATCGATCAATACGTAAATGATGGCGCAGTATATGAACCAAGCGAGAAAAAATTTTCAAGTCCCCACTTTTCTCTTACTTCTACCATCATGTCCCCTGCCAACTCTCGTGCCAACAGCCTGTCCGACAACGAAGAACAAGCTGAGCTCCTGCTCATTCAAAAGAAGAAGGAGGAGAGGGAGGAGAGGGCTAGAAGGGAAGCCGAACAAAGAAAGGCAGAGGAAGAAGCCGAGGCTGCGGCCGAGGCTCGATTGGCGGAAATCCGTCGAAAGAAAGAGGAGAAGAAAAGAGAAGCCAAGGAGAAGAAAAAGAAAGAGGAAATGGAGAGGCGTAGGAAGGAAGAAGAGTCGAGGGCTGCCAAAGCAGCGAGAAGAGCGGCCGAGGAGGCCAAAAAGGCAAAGGAGAGGAGAATGGCCGAAGAACAGTCGAGGGCTGCCAAAGCTGCGAAAAGAGCAGCTGAAGAAAATCGAAAGAAGATCGAGATGGAGAGAAGGATGGAAACGGCGGCGCTCGTTCGGGCGCAAATCGAAAAGAAGAAGAAGGAAAACCAAGTTCAGTCGGTAAGTAACCGAACTCGGCCTTCTCCTACTCTTTACTGACTTGTAATTCTTTTCTCACAGCCGGTCAGCGAAGGTTCGACGGTAGTGGCCGGAAAGAAAAGGAAGAGAGTTGTCATGGTGGTGAGTGGTTTCGATTCGACAATCAATTGTTTTAATATTTTTTTTTTTTTTTTTTGTAGGCCGTTCCATCTGGTGATCCCGAAGGCGACGATCCAAATCCAGGGGACGACGGCGACTATCACGAGTCTGATAATGAGGATGACGATCCCCCTTCCCCTTCTCCGAAACAATTGCGGTGCAGTCGATGCATCCTGAAGGCTTTCAAGTGCGAGATGGTGGGGCCTGGTTCTGCCTCCTGCCAAGGTTGCAGAAAGGCGAAGGTCCGGTGCTCGCTTGTACCGGACGACTATCCCCGAAGGAGCAAACACGTTAAGATGGGGAGCCCGGTTGCATCGACCAGCAGCCAGACAATCGACGATCTCCGAACCAACGTTCGAGATCTTAATACTAGGATCAACCTTCAGGAGGAGATGCTTCGGTATCTCATCCTTCGCGTTCGGAAGCTCGAAGAGGAGAAGAGAGAGGAAGAAGAAGAAGAGGAAGAATCCGAGGAGGATCGAGTAAGAAGGACTGGGGATAGAAAGGGTAAAGGCCGGAAGGAATGAACGGCCGTTTCGATAGATTTTCCTTTTTGGACTTATAAATAATTTTCTTGTATCCGTATATCGATTGCTGTCCGAATGTAAATCTTTCAATAAAACTTTTGTTTGTAAATAAAATGAGGTTTAAAAGATCATTCGAAAACAATCGAGAGACGTCCGAAATGGACTTAGAAAGAATTTGAGTTTAAATAGGACTGAGATGTCCGATAGTCTCGATAGGTGTCGACCTTCCGGGTAGGGATAAACGCTCAATAAGCTATCATGGCGTTTATCCCCCCGGTCGATTTCAACCATTCGGAAAGAAAGAAGAAAAGAATAGAATAAAAGAAATAAGTAAAAGCATACAAAAGTTAATCGGTAATGTCCGGTAAAGGTCCGGGCTTGAGTGGATATCGTTTATGGAATTCTTCAAGTAATTCTTCGGCGTGCATTTCATCAGCTCCAATCCATGAGAACTCCTCATCAGTACCTTCGTATCCTTTCCATCGAATGAAGTATCGCAACGGACAACGTCGAAAGCGTCGGTCCGTCTTCGAATCTAAAATTTCTGCAACTTCAAACTCCTGTTCACCATCGACTTCAATCGGAGGTGGCGGAGGTTGCGAACGATTCGGAATGGGGTTTGGAGTATAAGGTTCCAATTGCGAGACGTGGAATACTGGATGAATTCGGGAAAGGTAGTCGGGTAGTTGTATCTTGTAGGCGAGAGTGCCGATGCGTTCGATAACCTTGAAAGGTCCAAGATACTTCTCCGAGAACTTCGGAGTCGGTCGAGTGGTTCGAATGTGTTTTGCTAAGACAAAGACTTCAGCTCCAATTTGGAATTCTGGAGCGGAGATTCGTTTTCGATCGGCTTGGTCTTTGTACTTTTTCTGAGCGTTCGAAATCTCGTCCCGAAGGAAGGAGTGAACTTCGTCTAAGTTGGCGACGAAGTCGTGAGCTCGGTCAGATCGAATATCGACTTCCGGTCTAATCGAGATGTTCGGATGGTAGCCTTTGTTGGCGAAGAAAGGTGTGATTCCAGTTGAAGCGTTAGGAGCGTTATTGTAGGCGAACTCAGCCATTGGAAGTAGGCTGGACCAGTTATCCTGTTGATAGTTGCAGTAAATACGAATGTACTGTTCCAAGGTCTGGTTGACACGTTCGGTTTGTCCGTCAGCTTCGGGGTGATATCCGGAAGTGTAGTGAAGTTCCATGTTGAGCGACTGCCCGAGTGCTCGAAAGAAAGCAGAGACGAACTCGGAACCTCGATCGGAGGTTACGTGGTTCGGAACTCCATGTTTAGAAAAACATGAATGACGAATAATTCAGCTAACTGTTCGGATGTAATCGTAGTATGACACTTAATGAATATGGATTGTTTCGAAGCTCGATCCACGATGACTAGAATGGAGTTGTAGCCATCCGACATCGGAAGCTCCTCGATAAAGTCCATCGAGATTGAGTCCCAAGGTCGTAAGGGAACCGGAAGTGGTTTGAGTAGTCCATAAGGTCGATGTCGACGTGATTTGTTTCTTCCGCATGTAGTGCAGGAGGCAACATAATCTCGTACGAAGTCTCGAATCTTTGGCCAGGTATACTGTCGTCGAATAGTTTCGAGTGTTCGGTTTTGACCGAAATGACCTGAAAGTGGATGATCGTGGAAGTAGCGCAATACTTGTAACCGTAGATCCGAATGATTCGGAACGTAGATTCGATTGTCGAGTCGTAACAAACCATCTTCACCCATAGTCCATCGAGGTTTAGTGGAGTCTTGAACAAAGGTGAGTCCAAGTGCCGATTCCGGATCGATCGAAAGCGAGTTGCGGATGGCTTCATGTAAAGCGTTGATGTCCATAACGATCGAAGCTCGGAGGATCGGACCCTCGAGGAAAGTAGCTCGGAGAGAAGTGGTGAACTGTTCGTTAGTGAATATGGGTCTAAAGTTCTGTGGATTGACTTGGGCGTAGCCAATATCCCCCTCTTTTGGGTAGACGTCCCATCGTCTAGTGATAGAGTCTGGTTTCTCGCCAAGTTTGCCGGGTCTGAATCGAATAACCATGTTGAATTGATGTAGGTATTCGGACCATCGGACCTGTCTCCGGGTCAGAATTTTAGTGGTAGAGAAGTACTCAAGGTTTTTGTGATCGGTGACCACATCGATCGGGTCTCCGGAACCTTCGAGATAGTGTCTCCACGCTTTGAAAGCCTCGAAAATAGCTAGCAGTTCCTTGTCGTGAGTATCGTAGTTAAGCTCAGCAGAATTGAGAGTACGGGAAAGAAATGCGACGGGATGAATTTCACCATCATCGAGCATAATCGAAAGGATAGCTGCGATTGCATAGTCCGAAGCGTCGGTCTCGACGATGAGCGGCCGGTTCGGTTCCCAGTGAGCAAGGATTGGTGCGTGAGTAAAAGCGTATTTGAGGTTTTCGAAAGCCGATTGACATTCGGCAGTCCATATCCAGTCGACAGTTTTCCGGTGATATGCTGACTGTGCAAAGAGGATCTAAACTTCTAAGTACAATCTTCACAACTTCTGTATTCAATGGTTTTGATAGTTTTTCTGACACAAGTTCTATCAAACTTGGGCTTGCAATTGCTACTGGATTCTTTAATCTGACTTGCTTCTAATAACTTTACTGAACTGGACTCTGAATAACTTTACTTTCTTTTCTTTTCTTTCTGAGTTATGAGTACAATCTTTCTGTGTTATACAAGCTGTCTGACTTCTGATCTCTCTGCTTTTTCTATTCTGGTGCTGAAACTAAACTTCCTTTTTGTAGGACTAGCAATCACTACAAAAGTGGGGGGGGAAGCAAGCCTTTCTCTCTTCTTGGATTTGAGCCCTTTTTATATCCTGACCCATAGATCCAGATCTGCTGTTCTACATATTACTAATCATTCCAGAAGCTTCTCAGCTCCACAGTTCTAGAACATGTCATGACAACTGTCAGACTCCTGTCAGGACACATTGCAACTGTCATCCCTGTCATGACACATGACAACTGTCAGATTACTGTCATGACACTTTTCTAATCAGAATTCTGTTGTCTAGCCCCTAGCTGTCAACTTGGTAGCTTGCCAACCTGTCATCTGGATCATCATCATCTGTACAAATTTCGGAGTTTTTGCTTTCTGCTTCACTGGAAACTAACTGGGTTGGCTTATAGGACTCATCATGCATGATAATCACAAGAAACCACTTTCTACAGGTGTAGTTGGGCACAAAGAATGGGTTTTAGTACTGCTTCAAGCTGATTATAACTGAGTATCACCACTGAGAGCCTTCACAGCTCATCTGTAGTGGCCTTCTGTACAATTCTTGTAGTGTACAATGTACTGTAGACCTGCTAGAAGTATCACCTATCCATGCTTGTAGAATCTCAGAAATTCCAGGTTTTTATGCACAGACTATTTCAGGGTGTATCACCGGGTGAGCCGGGTAAGTGGTATAACAATGTCGCTGTAATTGTAAATAAATCGTCGGTAGAAATTTGAAAATCCTAAGAAGGATTGAATATCCTTGACTTTCCGAGGTACCGGCCATTCGACGATAACTTGGATCTTGTCAGCGGCCATAGTGAGGCCTGCAGGTGAAAGGATGTAGCCGAGGTATTCGACGGTATCGACACCGAAGAAGCATTTTGCGAGGTTGCAGTAGAGTTTTGCTTCTCGGAGTCGTCGAAGTACCTCCCGGACGTGCTTTTCGTGATCCTTCGGATTGTCTGAATATACAAGAATGTCGTCAATGTAGACAATAACGTAGACATCAAGTAAATCTGCAAAGATAGTGTTGACAAACCGTTGAAAAGCAGCCGGAGCGTTCGTAAGTCCTTCCGGTATGACCTTCCATTCGTACGAGCCGTAGCGTGTCCGGAAGGCGGTCTTCCATTCGTCACCTTCGGCGATTCGTACAAGGTGGTAGGCGTGGGCTAGATCAAGTTTCGTGTAGATTGCAGCCTTTCGAGGCGCATCGAGTAGGTCGGAAATGAGTGGCAGAGGGTATCAATCCTTTTTTGTGATTCGATTGATGCCTCGGAAGTCGACGCACAGGCGTAGTGAACCATCCTTCTTCGGAGCGAATAGAACGGGTGCTCCGTATGGTGACGAAGAAGTCTGAATAATTCCGGCAGCGAGTTGCTTGTCCAGGAAATCTCGGAGGGCCCCCAGCTCTTTCGGAGAGAGCGGATAGATCCGTCCAAGTGGTGGTTCAGCGCCTTCCTCTAAATCAATCTTGAGGTCGTATGATCGATGCTCCGGAAGTTCTTCCGAAGACGATTTGTCGAAAACATCGGCGTAGTCTGTTAAGGCCGTGCAACCGGAAAGGATTACGATCGAGGATCCGGAGGCTTCGGACGAAGTTCCGAGTGTGGGAACGGTGGCTGTGACACAAGGATGTACTCGAAAGGGCTACACGGTCCTCGGAAGTATGATGGGACTTCAGCGAAGCTTTCGGCAACGCTCCCTACACGCTATCTGGGTGTCCCTGCGAAGTGCAAAGAAGAAAGAAGTTCCGGAGCGTCGGACAGAACCGATCGATTGATCCGGACGTGACTAAGCGTAATATAGAAGAAGGATAGAAGGTAACTTTTATTTCAAGCTGGGGAAACGATACTAAACAGTGTACTTAAGTAGTAAATTGTCTAATTGTTAAATAAAGAACAATAAGCAATATAAAGGTTTACCCGAGGTGAAATATAAGACAATAAGGGCGTGGGAATCTCGGACAAATACCTTTCGAAGCTGTCCGAAGCTATCGAGAATAGAATCGAAGATACAGAGCTGATAATGAATGCGAAAGCTCCGGAAATGCAAACAAGTCATTTGGTTATCGATCCGGAATTATTCGATTGTTGATTCGGAAGTATTCGATTATTGATCCGGAGGCATTCGACGATCGATCCGACCGGAAGACTGACCGGAAAGGTCCGGCCTAAGTATCAGAATGAATCGACTATTGATTCAATCGGAAGGTTGGTCGATTGGTCTGGCACAGGCGTAACATAGTCCGCGTATTGTTGCGGAAGGGTTGATTCTGACTTCTGAGCTTCAAACTCTTCCGTGCTAGAACCTTTAGCAGTAAGTTCGCTAGGAAGATAACGAAAAAGAATTGGTTCGAATCCGGCGTCTTTACAGACCCGATTGAACGCGACTGCCCCTAAAAGCGCGATGTCGACATCCGGTTTAATCGCAGATTCGGTACGTGATCCCATTTGTGCAAGACTCGGATAGGAGTAAATGGGTTCGTAAGGAAATTTGTCCGAGAGTGGACAACGTGTGAGGCGAGAGCGAGGTTTGGATTGATGTGTTCCGGGTTTCGCTAGTAAAGATTCCTGAGGTGGAATCGGCACTTCCGTTTCCGTAACCGGAGGGTCCGGAAGTGAAGACGTCTGGTGGAAATCATCTCGATTAGTGTTTCGGAAAGAAATCGTTTTTGTAACCCAATCAATCAACGGATTGTAGCGGGACAAGAAACTATATCCTAAGACAGCTTTGCAAGATGAATCCAATGAAGTAACATAAAAGTTAATCAAGAAAGACTCGCCGGTCAGAAAACAAACCGATAGTTCGGTTGTTTCCGAGATAGAATTTGCGGTTAGAGAACCATCGAACAATCAAAGATTAATCGGAGGTATGGGTGTGGTCGGGATGGAATGATTCTGTACGTAAGAAGAATCAATAAAAGAGTCTGTGGAACCGGAATCAAGTAAACAGGGAAATTGAATAAGAGATAATGTACCAGCCGGTTCGTCTGGCAATTGAAATTCGGTAGATAAAGAAAAACGGAGAGATCGTTCATATTCAGAAAGAGCGGATGCGTTTAGAATTACTTCCCCTTGGTTAGTACGAACCGGATCAACGCAACTCTCGCTTCGTACTGGGGTACGAGAGTTGCGGATCATTTTTCCGAATCGTCCGAAGACGATTGGATGTCCGTAACTACATCCTCAACCTCGGCTGCTCGACCGCGAGGTGTCAGCGACTCGATAGCTTTTATACTAAGCCAGGCGTCACACAGAGAGAATAGATCAAAAGATAATGGATAGTGCAGGAGGAGTATGCCCTCAGATACTTGTCTAGCTACAGAGGAGGATAGACGAGATCAGAGATAGAGACTACTCTAAGGAATGCCCTATCTTATATACATATTCTGAAATGAATCCATGGGAACTATCTCACGTCATAACTGTGAGGCTATACAACGATCTGTCAAAGGTTGACAGACATGAGAGAATTCTCACACTGTCAATCTGTCAATAGTCTGACAGACATGAGAGAGTTGTGTTGACAGCGCGGGAATGACAGTCTGTCAACAGCTTGACAGACTGAGAGAAATGCGTTGACATTGCGAGAATGTCAAGGTTGTCACATGTATGTAAATAAAAGAAAAGGAAAAGATAAAAGTAAATAAGATAGACAAAAAGAAATTGAAAAAGAGTCAGTTCGTAACATCACCCTCTCCTTAGGGCACGAGTTCCACGATGTGCTTGTTGTAAAAGAAAGTTTTCGGAGGGTAGTGAAGCGAGATTGGGTTCTGTGTCGGCAAGAGGAAGGGGTCGAAACAATTCTGTAGGGAATAAAGAAATAGGGATTTCAATTCGACGAAATATTGCGGGTTTTGGTTTAGTCGGATTCTTTTCATGGAATTCCTTGAGCAATTGGTCAACATTTGTAAGATTTGACCGTGGTTCCCATGTCTGCTCATGTGAACCATATCCCTTCCATTGGACTTTATATTTGATTCCTCTTCCTACTTTCTTCGAGTCAAGGATTTCTTCTGCTTCAAATTCTTCTTCTCCTCCTACAACAACAGGAGGCGGGCGTGTGTTTCGGGGTTGTGTAGGAAAGCTAGGTTCTTTATACGGAGTGAGAAGAACTTCATTGAAAACATTGTGTACATGTTTCCATGTACGTGGGATTTCCAGTTTATAGGAACTGGCACCTATCTTCTGCTGGATCATAAACGGTCCGTACCTCTTGTCACCTAATTTCTTCATTGGGCGATCTACCGACAGGTTGGTTCCTTCTAGCCACACCTTGTCACCAACCTTGTATTCTATACCCTTCTTCCTCTTTCCGTCATACTGCCTCTTCATCTCTACCTTTGCTTTCTCTAAAGCTGATCCTACTTCCTTTCGTATCTTCTTCATTCCATCTACAAAAGCTTGTACTGAGGGGTTGTCCGAAGTCATTTGAGTTGCCGTGCCTTTATACGGGTGTCTTCCTGTATCTGCATAGAAGGGAGAAACTTTCGTCGCTGAATGGACCTTGTCATTATAGTTGAACTCTGCCAGGGGTAACCATTCGTGCCAATTATTTTGTTGATAATTAATAAACAAACGGAGATATTGTTCAATCTCTTGGTTTGTTCGTTCCGATTGACCATTTGTCTGTGGATGGTACGCTGTGGTGAAGTTCGCTTCAATGCCTAGAAGTCGATAGAGTTCTTTCATGAACCTCGAGTGATACTGTGGTCCTCGATCATGAACTATCTTGCGTGGAAGTCCATGGGTGGAGAAGATGGAATCTCGATAAATCTTTGCCATTCCTTCTGAAGTGACTGTGGTATGGGTTGGTACAAGTCTCAGTCTCTTTGTGAAGTGGTCGATGAAGATTGCAATCGCATTGTAACCTCCAGATTCAGGAAGTTCTCCAATCATGTCAGTACCAATTACTTGCCAAGGTTCAGTTGGAACGGTGTGAGGATGAAGATGTCCAATGGGTCGAGTGCGATGAGACTTTGTCGCTTGACACTTCTCGCAACCTTCCACATACTTTCCAGCATCTCGAGTAATTCCTGGCCACCAGTAATCACGAGTGACGAGTTCCGCTGTTTTGTACTGTCCAGGATGTCCTGCAAGTGGTGAATCGTGGTACTTAGTAAGGATTTTGGACCTAAGTACTCTGTTCTTTGGTACATAGATTCGTCCTTTCCACTCAATAATCCCTTCAGTTTCTTTCCACTCAGGGTTTTTGGCATCGAGGTTATCCTTTACAAGTCGATCAACGTGGTTTCGATTCTTTTGGATTTCTGACAGGAATACATCTTCTGGTGAGGAGATATTAAGGGCGCGAATGAAAAATTCTGGCTTTAGAAGGACGATGTTCTCGTTGTCCTTTTCCCCCGTCTGAAGACCTGTCATCCTTGACAGGATGTCAACTTTTGTCATTGTCTTTCCTGGTCGGTGAACTAGATTGAAATTATATTCCGCAAGTTCAAGAACCCATCGAGCTTGTCGTCTATTCAGCTTTTGGGGTTTCTTGAAATATTGTAGGTTTGCGTGGTCTGTAAAGATTTCAATCTGTTCTTCAGCTCCAAGGAGATATTGACGCCAATCATCGAGCGAGTCCATAATTGCCATTAATTCCTTGTCATAAATCTCGTAGTTTCTCTCAACTTCATTGAGTGAACGAGATCGGAACGCTACAGGCCACCATTTTCCATCGACGAATTGAGAGAGACAACCACCATTTGCAAAGTCGGATGAATCAGCTTCAAGTCTAAACTTTCCGTGATTTCGGGGAATGAGGAGGACTACTTCTTCACAGATTCGACGCTTGAGTTCGTCGAATGCATACTGTTGGGCCGCTGTCCATTCCCAGACTGCATTTCCGGTAAGTTTGTCAATGGCTTGGCAACTTTGCTAAATCCTCGAATGAATCGCCTGAAGAAGTTACAGAAGCCAAGGAACTGTTGGACATCGTGTTTCTTCAATGGGGTTAACCATTCTCGTACAGCTTTGACTTTCTTTGGATCCATTCGAATTGTTCCGTTCTCAATGATTATTCCAAGGTACTCTATGGATGTTTTCTCGAAGGAACACTTCTCAGGCTTGAGAAAGAGTTTGTGTTCTCGAAGAATATCAAGGACCCGGTTTACAATTATTCGATGACTTTTCAAGTCATTTGTAAATACGAGTATATCATCCATGTAGACTATAACGTGTCCTTCATTTATCAAATCTCGAAGGATATGATTCATGAATCCTTGAAACGTCGCTGGTGAGTTGGTTAATCCAAAGAACATAACAGTTGGTTCAAATAATCCTCGATTGGTCCTGAACGCGGCTTTCCACTCATCTCCTTCTTTGATCCGTATATTGTTGAATCCCCATCGAATGTCCATTTTTGTGAATATTTTAGCGCCCTTCAATTGATCAATAAGCTCCTGAATGAGAGGGAGTGGATATCGATTTTTAATCGTCATTTCATTCAGTTTGCGATAGTCTTGTATTGGTCTAAGGGTACCGTCTTTCTTTTTGATGAAGAAGAATGGTGAGGCCATCGGGGATGTCGAGGGTCGAATTCGTCCGGTTCGAATGTTTTCTTCAAGGAATGCATCCAACGCTTCTTGTTCCTTCGGGTTTAAAGGATATATCTTACAATCGAGTGGTTTAGAACCAGGTGTTAACTCGATTGCATGATCCCAAGGGCGTCGTTGTGGTAATTGATCAAATTCCTTTTGACTGAAAACATCCGGGTATTTGTTTATATACGGAGTGGAAGTGTCGAAGTGTTTTCGTGTTTCTTCTTCCGCCTTCTTCTCTGTCCATTTCCTGGAATCTACCTGTTCTTGTACATATCGATCCCAATCAAACACGAAAAGTCTCTCGCCGTCTTCAAGTACCGCTCTTGTTTGAACGTCTTCAGGCGTCCAAAAGTGAGGATTATATCCGCACCGAGTCGGACATCGGTCAAAAGTAACTTCTGATTTAACCCAGTCAACACTTGGATTATGATGTCGCAACCAATCTAGTCCTAGGAAGATGTGTTGTTCTCCAAGATTGACAACGCCAAACTGAACTCGTTCCGAGTGGTCTCCGATAGTTACACGGACTTCAGCGTATTTGGTTATTGAGCCATTCTCGTTGAGTGTACCGTCAGCATTGTAGACAGGTATTCGAATAGGTAAATCTTTGGTTACAATCCTATGTCGTTTTACGAAGTTTGCGTCAATGCATGAACCTGTGGCTCCACTGTCGACTAGTCCTTGTGTAACTATTTGCCTGTTGTCCTCTAGTGTTTCGACAATGACTGGGAGTTTCAAGCTTTTTCCGTGTGTTCCACGGACGTAGCTTTTCTTTGTTGCGAGACTCTTAACAGCTTTGACTGCTGTTTTCCAGTTCAATGCTCGTATTTCCATGACGGTTTCCTCCGAAGCTTCTCTTATTCGCGAGGAAGGTACCCATGTCCTTAAAAGTCCAACGGCTTTTGGAAGTTCCCCTTCCTTGAGCCTTTGAGCAGTCCATTCAGCCGTGCCAGGTTCGTATCGTATAGGTTTTTTAAGTACTTCGGGTTTTTTATGAGTAAATGCAGAAGCGTGTTTTTCTACATTATTATATTTGATAGTGAAATCAAGCCCACTATCTACTATGTCCGAAGTATTTAATTTAGAACGCTCCACCAGACCTATATCTACTGGGGAGCTCTTATAAAACCCATACTATTCACCCAGGCGGTGAATGAATTCATGTCCATACCAGCTGGTAACCCTGGTACTACATCTACACTATTTACGTTAGTTTCTTCACTAACGTTGTCCGTTCTCTCGCTGCTATAATCCATAAGTTCTACGCTACGAACCGCGGCTTTGTTCTTCTTCGGGCAGTTCCTACTAATGTGGCCTTTTTCGCCACAGTTGAAGCAAAGGCCATTTACCCTTGCTCGATCCAGGTCCATGGGTCGTCCCGAACCTCCAAAGGTCGTCCCGGACCCATCACGTCTTGCTATCATGGGGGTAGACCCTACCACTCGAGGTCCTTCCCATCTCTTCTGCTCTTGCCTGCCATAGGCTTGCTGCGTGGATCCTTGACCACGACTTTGTCCTTGTATGCTGTTACCCCAGCTCATGTTGTTGTATCCGCGCTTCTGTTCATCGTAGCGGCGGCGGATTAGATCGTTGGCGGTGACGAGTTTCTTTAACTCGTCGTAGCTGTCAAACTCCTCTGTCCTCGTTCGGACTAGATCGCTCATGATGTTGAGGCTGACTGCTCTTTCAGCCAACTGAAGAACATATTCGCTCTTCTTGTCATACCCCGCTTCCTTTAGCAGGAGTTCAAACTCCTTGAAAAAGTCATCGGCCTTCATACGACCTTGCTGAATGCGATTCAGTTTATCCATTGCCTCCTTCTTCTGGGAGACGTTAGAAAAACTGCTCTTTAGTTCTTCTAGGAATTCTGCGAAGTCTACGTTCCAATCACCAGCGACTTCATCCTGGTGATCACTGGTGTATACTTCCGCCCAGTCATCAGCTCTGCCTCCTCGAATGTAGGACATTGCTACATTGATGGATTCGTTATCGTTATTGACCTGCTGTGTCCTTCGCAGGTCATGGATGTACGCAAGGAGTGTTCGGAGCCATGCTCGGAACTTGGAGGTATCTCCTGTAAATACGTCGGGTTCTTTAACGATGGTTTTTCGGGAGAATGAGGTGTTGGAGGTGGCAGGAGTAGCGGCGGTAGTAGCGGATGTGTTGGCATGCATGGATTGGTTGGATGGGTCAGACATTTCTGAGCCGAGTTCAGTGGTGAAGGATGGAGTGGGCGTGGGGGATCCTAAATGGATGGTTGAATCCGGTGATGTGGGAGAGGGAGAGCGAGATGGGTATGGGAGTGAAAAATCCTGAGGTCTTGACGAGAACGCCAGGATAGGAGGGTGAGGTGCTTAGAGGTAGAGGCTCGTGTGAGTTATGTGTTAATCCAGAAGACTGTCTACATTCGCTCCTCGCGCAACGTTGTCTTTCGAGTCGTCTGCGTGAAAACTTTGCGTTCCAACGTCCCTACTATCGAATCTTCCGAGGAAGAAACTCGATGTTCTGTTGCTAGCCCTGATTTACACTCCTTGGTAGGAGTCAGGCACACTAGAGAGAGTATTTTCCTCTCAGCACGGGTTGAGCCGTACTACAGTGTCTCGATGTAGGTATGTATTAACAAAGTGTTTACGCCAACGCTGGCCTTAACACAGACGAGCTATGGGAATAGGGAGTGGATGGGAGAGGAAACGAGGTGAGGTGGGAAGGTGAGTAAGGAAATGAAAAAGAGTAAATTTAATAACGCAGCGGGGTCCAATGTCCAACCAAATGTCGACGATTTGGGTCGTGACGGGTGGGTCGATAAGGATCTCTGATCTTCTGTCAGCGACTCGATAGCTTTTATACTAAGCCAGGCGTCACACAGAGAGAATAGATCAAAAGATAATGGATAGTGCAGGAGGAGTATGCCCTCAGATACTTGTCTAGCTACAGAGGAGGATAGACGAGATCAGAGATAGAGACTACTCTAGGAAATGCCCTATCTTATATACATATTCTGAAATGAACCCATGGGAACTATCTCACGTCATAACTGTGAGGCTATACAACGATCTGTCAATAGCTTGACAGACATGAGAGAACTCTCACACTGTCAATCTGTCAATAGTCTGACAGACATGAGAGAGTTGTGTTGACAGCGCGAGAATGACAGTCTGTCAATAGTTTGACAGACATGAGAGAAATGCGTTGACATTGCGAGAATGTCAAGGCTGTCACATGTATGTAAATGAAAGAAAAGGAAAAGATAAAAGAAAAAGTATAATAGGATAGACAAAAAGAAATTGAAAAAGAGTCAGTTCGTAACAAACGTCAGTGATGCAGCTGGTCGGGGGATAACGCCGCGCGAAGGTCGCGGGGAAAACGGGTCAAACTAGATGATGAGGTATACGAAGGACCCGCCGCGAGGATCGGCGAAAGGAGGTTCGAAGGACCGGGGATAGCAGAACAACTGGCCACGATCGCGGATCAGAACAAAGCCTTGCTCGACGTCGCTCGTCGCTCCCTCTGTTACGAACTGACTCTTTTTCAATTTCTTTTTGTCTATCCTATTATACTTTTTCTTTTATCTTTTCCTTTTCTTTCATTTACATACATGTGACAGCCTTGACATTCTCGCAATGTCAACGCATTTCTCTCATGTCTGTCAAACTATTGACAGACTGTCATTCTCGCGCTGTCAACACAACTCTCTCATGTCTGTCAGACTATTGACAGATTGACAGTGTGAGAGTTCTCTCATGTCTGTCAAGCTATTGACAGATCGTTGTATAGCCTCACAGTTATGACGTGAGATAGTTCCCATGGGTTCATTTCAGAATATGTATATAAGATAGGGCATTTCCTAGAGTAGTCTCTATCTCTGATCTCGTCTATCCTCCTCTGTAGCTAGACAAGTATCTGAGGGCATACTCCTCCTGCACTATCCATTATCTTTTGATCTATTCTCTCTGTGTGACGCCTGGCTTAGTATAAAAGCTATCGAGTCGCTGACAGCAGGCGGAACGTGGCTGCGAAGGCTCGGATTGTTCTACCTGTCCCGGGATAGGATCGGATTCACCCTCGGGGACAGAATTACTATCACCCTACAATAAATGAAAGTTTAGCGAGGCGAATCACAAACACATTACCACTTACCTTCGCGATCATTTTGATCGTCCGTTTACGTTTAACTCCCCTCGGAGCTGACTCCTTACTCTTACCGTCACCCTCCTCGTCGGAGTCGTCGGAAATCACGGCCTTGGACTTGAAACTTTTTCGTCGCGACCCGGATGGTGGTACCGGGATTTCAACATCGACACCGCGATGCGGTTTTGTGGTGTGTTTCCGCCGCTTCTCTAAATCCTCCGCGGCCCTTTCCTTCTCTTTCTTGTTCTCCTCCACAAGTTTGGCAAACGCGGAGGCCCGTTCTCGCTCCTCCTCCTCCGCTGCGGCAGCTTCTTCTGCTAACCGCTCTTCTGCTCGTCGTTGTTTCTCCTCCTGTTTCCTCGCTTCTACTAGTTCCTCTTGCTTCTTTTTTCGCTCCTCAGCGATCCTCTTCTCCTCTGCTACCCTCCTCTCCTCTTCCCGTCTTCTCCCTTCCTCGATCCGTTGTTCTTCCGCCTTTCGTTTCTCCTCCGCCTCTCTCGCGGCCTTTTCCTCTGCCTCTCTCGCGATTTTCTCCTCGGCCTCGATCCTTTCCATCTCGGCAGCGAACTCTGCCTCCTGCCTTGCAATCTCCTCCTCCCGGGCTCGTTGTCGTGCGGCTTGAGCTTGCAGGATACGTTCTCGCCGTTGTTGGATAGTTTCGCTGTCGTTGGGGTTGGTAGACATGATGGTTAAGAAGGGAGGGGACTTATCAACATTTTTTGAAACAGCCCTGTCTTTATATGCTTCGCGACTTACGGGCCGTTTCAACTTACAATTTTTTCACTCTTCTTCGTTTTTCACATCACATCACAATTTTTAAAAAAAAGAACTTTGATCCCCGTTGCTTCTAATCATTCACATCTATTTTAGTCATACTATTACTCCGGATCTCGAGGGCTCGATCCTAACGGGGGGGCACTGTTACGACCATGCAAAGTCAAACCCCGCGGCCTCGACGATCGTTTCCCGGTATTTGACTTCCTTACCTTCTTCCGTCACGGAGTTTACCTCCGCGATCGTTTATACTTCACGCTTATATCCCTCACACCTTAACTGATACTTTATATATCCTTCTATATCATTCCCTTTATACTTACCCCTTTTATCTTCCTCATGTCCGACCATACTATTCTAGGATACTATCGCTTAGCGACCCTTAGGTAGCGATTACAGTATAAAGCTACGAGAGTAGAATAGTTGGTCCTTAGTTTAAATATCGACTTTGATAGCGCACTCATACAGTGTATTTTCAAATAGAGTTAAATCTCAACCTCATCCTAAGTACGATCGCGTGAGTTCCTCCCGCGATCGGAATTACCCTCAACCTCGCTTTCGGACAGCGGCGTGTCGGGGACGCTATTAATAGTAGCGTCAACGTCCGACTACCTCTCCGTAGGTCCACCCAACCCTCACCGGGATTTATCTTGGTGATCGGTCTTTTACCCCGCGATCCAACTTATCCCTACGACCCGTGCATGATCATAACAGTTCGTGCATGATCATAACACTTTATCACTAACTTTAGATTTACCGGCTCGCGGCGATTCTTCCGATTCCTCCGCCGCGATGCTATCCTTTATCTCTTTACTTGATTCTGGTTCTACTGATTGTTTTATTGACTCGCTTTTTGTAAAAGCTAATAGTTTACCAACTTCACCCATCTCTCCAATCAATCTCCGCCTTTTCGATGGTTCATTGTCACCTAAGCCGATCGTCGAGACTACCACTCTCAACTTTCGATTTCCCTCTGGCGAGCTGCTACTACTGACATTCTATGTCACCTCACTCGACTCCTCTTGCAAAGCTGTATTAGGTTACAGTTTCTTAACCCGCTACAATCCGTTGATTGACTGGGTATCTCGAAGCATCACTTTCCGTTCCACTAAGCAAGTTGAGTCCCTCACCCCGACGTCCTCAACTCCGCGAGAGATATCTCCGGAGTTAACTGATCCTGCGCCGGATCAGCCTCACCCCAATCGATCGAAGAAGACTTCGCGCCCTTCCTCTCGATCGCGCTCTCGCCCCTCACCTCATCCGTTATCGGACAAATTTCTCTTTGAACCCATCTACACCTATCCCTCGGTCGCTCAATTGGCCGCTTCCAAACTCGAAAATCCCGAAGTCGACATCGCTCTAGTAAACGCGGTCCTTTTCAACCGCGCATGTAAGGCCGCTAAATGCGAACCTATCTTACTACGAGCGATCCATTCTGAAGTTTCAGCGCGAGCTGCTTCAACCTCACCCGACTCCGCGGAGACGAAAACCGATACTTCCAGCCTACCGCCGGAGTATGCGGAATTCGCCGACATATTCGACGAAGTGGATTCTGAAGTGCTGCCAGAGCACCGACCTTACGACCTCAAGATTGATTTGGAGCCTGGCGCCGAACCCCCGATTGGTCGCCTTTACCCTCTTTCTGTTACGAACTCTCTCTTTTCATTATCTTTTTAGTACTTTAGACGCTCATTCTCTTTTTAGGTATATTAGCGCTTGCAGAGTGCTTACACGAGCATTTGTTTTACTCCTTTATCTTTTTCTTTTCTTTTATTTATGAACATGCGATAGCCTTGCTGCTTTCATATTATCATTAATTGTCGACGCGACTCTCTCGTGTCTGTCAAGGCATTGACAGATCTAGGCCGTCTACATACATTCCTTCATATTACCTCGTTGTTTCATCATGGTGTACAGGTGGCTTTTATTGTATAGCCTCATGGCTACAGCACGACGTAGTTCTCATGAATTCATTTCCCAATATGTATATAAGACAGAATGTTTTGTAGAATAGTCTTTATCTCTGATCTCGTCTATTCTCCTCTGTAGTTAGACAAGTATCTGAGGACACGCTCCTCTCGCATTATCCATCTCTTTGATCTATTATCTCTGTGTGACGCCTGGCCCAGTACTGAGCTACCGAGTCGCTGACAAGTATGGTCAACCATGAGGAGAATAAAAGGGGTAAGTATAAAGGGAATGATATAAAAGGATATATAAAGAGTCGGTTAAGGTGTGAGGGACATAAGATGCGAAGTGTAGAACGGATCGCGGAGGTAAGCTCCGCGATGGAAGAAGTAATGATATCAAATACCGGAAAATGATCATTGGGCCGTGGGGTTTGAACTTGGCATGGTCGTAACACTGTGCTTTCGGTCACTTCCCATTGTTGCTTCCACCTACATCGTGACACCCACTCAACTTGGACCTTTTTTTTTGTGTTGCCTTTTCTTTTATTTATTTTGCTCACCCTGACACCCTTGTGCTTTCTTTGCTCATGCCGAATGGCCTCCATTGCTCACAGTGAGCATCTCCATGCAGCTTTTAAAACAACAAACTCTGGAACAACTCTCACCATCACAGTACACTACAAGCAGCATACAGAAGAACAATGAAAATCTCAACAATTCCAACTACGAAGACTACAAAGGAAACATTGTGATGCAGTTTCCCATTGATCTGATTGACCAGCAATGAGGATTCACCCCAAGGCATTATTCCACTGGCAGTGGTTCTTTGTGTAGAAGGAAGAGGCACCTATACTGTCAGATTCAAGATAGTAGAGACAATGAGTAGACGACCTGTGTGTATAGGCAATCTGATCGGATGTGGCTGTATACACTCCGGTGGATGCATATGCACTTCCGTAGGTGACTTCGAGATACTGCGTATCGCTATCTTTCACGGACAGTTTCACATATCGTTTCACTTGATATTTCCAATTGTATATTCTCACTTATAGTCTTGTACTAGTTCCAACGACCCTCAGAATACTGCACTGTTCTGAGGGTATGTCTATTCCATTCCCTCCTACTTACAGTTACTTACGTTTACCTTAATTTCGTTGTACTCACTTAGGTTAAAGGTAATCGAGAATACTGCACTGTTCTGAGGTTTCGTTGTACTCACTTAGGTTAAAGTCTATCAGATTCGCAGTCAGAATCGCTGACCTTGTTCAACCTTAATTGACACGTTAACAACCTCGACGAAAATTCTCTATACGTCCTATCACAGATGTCCTCTGCTAATGCACTCACAAACCTTGTGTCCTTCCCCGAGGATCGTAAACTCATCGGAATTGGTAACTGGGCTATCTTTCGTGATCACCTGAAGAGTGTAGCTCGTGCTACAGGTCTTTCTGGTTACCTAGATGGTACCATCGCAGCCCCATCCCCTAATGCTGCGGTTACCCCGCTCTCTTCTGCTGTCACCTCGATCAATTCGCGCAACCCTTCTGTTGAGGAATGGGAGCTCCGCGATGGACGACTTGCGGGTATTATCTACCAGAACATACGCGATCCCAGGTCTATTGGAATCACAGAAGTTATGACCTCTCATCAGATGTGGAATCGGCTCACCTCCGAATATGACACATCCTCTGCAGCTGCTCAAGCTCTCGCCAAGGAGAGAATCCAACAGTATCGGTACACCACTGGTATGCCTTTCGAAGAATACTTCAAGCAATTGGAAGCCCTCCGTAAGGCTGCCAGCGACGTGGGTTGCATTGTCACTGATGAGGACTTGCGCTCTCGTTTCCTCACCTCGCTTTCCTCCGAACACTTATGGATTATCCAGAACCACGGTTCTCGTTTATATTCGGACCTCAAGCGTACCCTTATCGAGTATGATATGATGGTGGAATCTGCAAATCCATCCGGCGGAAACGCAATTGCCCATAATGCCTTGGCCACCAACATGAATTCCAACTCCAACCCTGGAGTCGTTTGCGAGAATTGCAAACGTTCTGGTCATGTCAGGAAGAACTGTTGGGCAAAGGGAGGAGGGAATGAGGGAAAAGGTCCCCGATGGTATCGAGCTCCAAAGGGAATGGAACCCATTGTCCGATCTGCCAGCAATGCTACCACCTCCTTGTCGAACGTTGCCGCCAATGCATCTACGATGGCCTCCGTTCCCGAATTCAACAATAAGGATTTCTTCGCGGCTGCTACAACCTACGATTTTAGCGATTACGATTTTGGAGGTATGGATACACACTCACCTCGCTCAGACCCTCGCGTTAACTCATCACTTAGACTGGGAGACAAAGAAGATGTTGCCCTTCTGAGTGGTGAGACGAGCGACCTGAGTAGTGTAATTCCATCTCCTGTAATGCGTATTCAGTCCGTGAATGGCAATATATCTGTTCCTACCTTTATTGATAGCGGAGCTTCGCACTGGTGTATTCGGGATCGACGGCGATTCATTTCGTACACACCCATGAAGCGCAAGGGAAGGATGGCGACTGAAGGAGACTCTGGTTCCTTTGTGATTGAAGGACATGGTATAGCTGAAGTAACAGTGAGGACGTGTGAGGGATCTATCCATCGGCTACGATTCCCTGCAACCCATACTCCTAGCTTCTCGATGAATTTGTTATCGTTACCGAGCATGGACAAGAAGGGGTTGAAAGGGGAATGGGGGAATGGACGAATTGTTGTTAGAGATCCTGCTTCCCAGAAGGTGATCGTGGACGGCCAGCTAGCAGGGAAGCGAAATGGGAATGGACTATATCAGGTGCAGGTAGTAGATGATTTGGACTCTCCAGAAGGTCCTGATTTGTTGTCTTTGCGACATATCGATTCTACGTTTGCGCTCGCCTCCACCGATTCCCGTTCTCAGCCATGTTCCCTAGAGATGTGGCATACGCGCTTTGGTCACGCTGACATAAATATAATCAAACTGATGGCAAAACGAGGGATGGTGGCTGGTTTGGAGGTTACCAAGTTCCGAATATGCGGAAAGTGCGAGGTCTGCCTTCTTGCAAAGGCAAAGCGTCATCCTTTTGATGATGTGGTTGTTCCGGCTACCGAACCTATCGAACGAGTGAGCCTGGATCTTTGGGGAAGAGCTCGAACCCGGAGTTTAGGGGGAGCATTCTACATGATGCTAGCATGCGACGATGGAACTGGGATACCTTTTCCATATTACCCACCTAACAAAGAAGCTGCCACCATTCTAAAACTTGTCCAAGAATTCACAGAGATGGCAGAACGTCAAACGGGACGCAAACTTTGCACATTTCGTATCGACATGGGACGCGAGTTTGACAATCAAATGATGGATGCTTGGTGTGCAGAGCGAGGGATAATCCTGGAGAAAGTACCTAAGGCTTCGTCAGCGGCAAACGGACAAGTCGAACGTGCTAACTTGACCATAATCTCTGGTGTTCGTGCCATGGTCGAGGACTCTGACCTGGACCATAGGTTTTGGGCTGAAGCTGGAAATGCTTACTGCTATATTCGCGGTATGATTCCCACCAATCGTCATCCTGGTGTTATTCCCTGGGAGAAATGGTTCGAATCGCGCGGTATTAAAGTCAACGTTTCCCACCTGAGAAGATGGGGTTGCCGAGCGTGGGTGACAGACTTGGACCACAAAGAAGGGAAACTCGGTAGGCAGGCATGGGAAGGGCGTCTTGTAGGATACATTGGGCGTCGTGGATATCGGATTTGGGATCCAAAGAGGAGAGGTGTATATACTGTGCGGAACGTTACCTTTGAAGAAGGGATCCCTCGTCGGACTTTAACAGATCCTGAATTCGAGCTTGATGTCAACGAAGTACCGACTATCAACGGAGATAGAATTAACGAGGTCGAATCCACAGAATGCTCCGAGGACTTATCCAGATCCTCTCAGGCAATCAACGAACCCACAGCTCAGCCTGAGCATATCATCACCCCTGCACCTGATCCCGATTTAGCTCCTACCCCTACATCTCCTCAACTTCTTCGTCGTTCGGATCGAATTCGCAATCCATCTGCTCGACTTCTCCAATCATTGGAATATGAGCGTAATGAGGAACAGTCGCGAAGGGATCACGAACACTGGGCGAATGTGATTGTACTTGCAAGCACCATAAAAGGGGGAGGAGATATACAAATTCCTAAATCCTTTCACGAGGCGATGAAGAATCCTGATGACTGGGTTCCAGCAATGAAGAAAGAATACGACTCCTTAGTCAATAGAGGGTGTTGGTCATTAGTGGAAAAGCCTGCAGATGTGAGGATTCTTAACGGGATGTGGGTATTCGATCTAAAGGTCGATGGTGAAGGTAATGTTTTGAAACGCAAGGCACGTTATGTGGCTCGAGGAGACATGCAGATTCCTGGAATCGACTTCACCAAAAGTTGGTCTATGGTAGCTCGGTGCGAGTCTGTTCGACTCCTCATTTCTATATGCGCCTTCAAACGATTACAAACTCGCCAATGGGATTTCTCCGCCGCTTACCTTAACGGAACGTTACCGAAAGATCCTCCTGGAGCGAGTTCTACTCGACCGGATATCGTCTTTTCCTGTAGTGTTCTATCGACTGTACAGGACGCGCCATCTCGTGTACACTGGGAGCTCCTGATCAAGCTTTGCCGATATATCTTTGCAACCATCCGATATGGAATCATATACAAACCGGGATCGACTGAACGCGTGAAGCCTATAGGATACGTGGATGCAGATTGGGCAGGAGACAAATCAACCAGAAAATCGATGTCTGGATACCTATTTCTCGTCAATGGCGCCCCCGTAGCATGGTCTTCCAAACGTCAAGCATCTGTAGCTCTATCAACCACAGAATCCGAATACATATCGATGTCGCGTGGCGTACAGCAAGCCCTATGGATGCGGAGTTGGCTGGACGAAATTGAACTTAGCCTGGGGGAGACACCTCTCGACATCTTCTGCGATAGTCATGGTGCAATCAGCCTCACTGAGACGAACAAAGAACACAACCTAGCAAAACATATTGATATCCGGTATCACTTCATCCGCGATATTATTGAGCGTGGTCATGTCCAAATCCATCCAATTGAAAGCAGTCAAAACCTTGCGGACATCATGACGAAGTCGCTTTCGAAAGACAAACACAGACGGATTGTAACAGCCTTAGGACTCGATTGGTGGTATGCAGGTCGCCAGGGGGAGTGTCAGATTCAAGATAGTAGAGACAATGAGTAGACGACCTGTGTGTATAGGCAATCTGATCGGATGTGGCTGTATACACTCCGGTGGATGCATATGCACTTCCGTAGGTGACTTCGAGATACTGCGTATCGCTATCTTTCACGGACAGTTTCACATATCGTTTCACTTGATATTTCCAATTGTATATTCTCACTTATAGTCTTGTACTAGTTCCAACGACCCTCAGAATACTGCACTGTTCTGAGGGTATGTCTATTCCATTCCCTCCTACTTACAGTTACTTACGTTTACCTTAATTTCGTTGTACTCACTTAGGTTAAAGGTAATCGAGAATACTGCACTGTTCTGAGGTTTCGTTGTACTCACTTAGGTTAAAGTCTAACATATACCGTTTCGGCGACCATTCGGGAGAAACATACTACAGATCGACTAAGGAACTGATCTAACTCAATGTCTAATTGAGCTTTCAATCGAGGCTCATGTATTATCATGGTTTGCGGTTTTGTCTTGTACTTACTAATCTACTGTGCCCGCTTGATTACAAGACACCACAGTTATTATAAAGGTTCAATATATTTCTTCATCACTCTCAGTTCTTACACCCGTCTGGTGTATGCTGAGAGTGAGTATTTGTTCATAACTTACTACCTGATTGACTCGTTAACAACTTTATGTAGATTCATATATTTACTATTGTCTTACAGGTAGTTATATTATTAGGAGTTCTTACACCTGTCTGGTGTACGCTGAGAATTCATATATTTACTATCGTCTTACACTTTGTCGCTTCCTTTGCACAGATGCCGAATTCTGATTCGACATGTCCAGCTCCCAGCCATTTCCCAACAAAATTATAACCAAGTTGGGATCAGTGGAGACCATGACTTACTGGATTGCCTAATGGCCATAGCTTGATGGAACTTGTGACCCCAAAGGATCCGCCGCATGCGGGAGGTCGGCGAGGTTTTGAGGCCAGATTGGGTACAGGGATTCCGAGTTTTACATACATAGTAGGCCTTGGTAGAGTTTAGTCAGCCAGTTTGGGAACGTGGATTAGCTACATTCATTGTAAATGTAGATAATCACTCTATTGATTAAAATGTACAGCAGATGCTAAGTTTGAGTCAGATTCATGTATGGCGAATGATCACGGGTGCCAGGAGAAAATCTGAAAGGGCGTGCACTGACTCATGGCATCTCCCATCATTGAATTTCTTCTGCTCAACGCCTGCTGAGTCTGCATTGAGTTTGAGGAATTCTGAAGAAGTTCCCAACTTATGTATCCTGAATAACTCGCCTGAAGTACCGCTCCAACTTTATGCTTGTATGGAACCTGAGTTGTTGTATCCGATGAAGTTTTTCGAGAACAAGACAGGAGTCGGGAACAGTCTTACTTCGCTTAGTTTAAGACAAGAAACTTCGCGGCCGCGGGCAGTTCCCATGAACAAAGCATGTCACCGACCTTCGCTTATTGGGGACCCGACGTCAACAATCAACTTCAACAGCTAGCTGCAGAAACCTAAGTATCCTATCAACTACCTCTTCTTATACATATAAGCCAGAACAAGCGAGGACACAGCCACGCATCAAGGAAGAGCGCGAATTAGGCATCTCGAAAGAGTTGAACATGAGCTCGGATTCAACGTTCCAGATCAGGTAAGTTCAAAGCAAATCATTCGGATGAGATCCTGACTTTGCCGACCCAAAACCTTCCGAAGGCGTACTTTTAGCGACAAGCCAACAGCATAAAGCATTGAAGCTTGAAGGTTCATAGAATTCTGACCGACTCTCATTCGGCTATACGGAATCAAAGGGTCAACAGGCCGATAACAATATATTTTGATTGAAATATTTTGGCGCACTCCCTCGAGTTCCTGATATGGTAGACAATGAAGCTAGGACCTGCGGAAAAAGGATCCGGGCTATTCAAATGTAGGCCCATCTCAGAGAGGGTATAAGTACGGATGCACCGTATTGTCTTTTTTTGTTTCGAACCCTCTTACCCAATCATTCTTGGCTGTACAGGGTAGTCAAGCTGGTAGTCGCTATTCTCTGAATCACTCGATTCCTCTCCGCGTCCAATATTCCCATCTCCTCAAACTTTTTCCTTGACTTGTCTTTTTGATATTCTACTATGCCTCCTTTACGCACCCACGATGCACCTCCCCAAGGTAGGCCGCTGAATTATCACGACAATCAAATTTCTAATCAGTTTTAGAATCAGATACAGAGTTACCTTCATTTCCGACGCTGGCTATCATTGCGCCAACACCCAGATCATTCACGTTTCCTGTCTCCCATACTCTCGACGCCCCTACCTTCTGCACTCCCAGTACTTCGCCATTCGAACCTGAACTATATTCATCTCATCTCACTTCCCCAGCGTCTTCAAATTTGCTGACAACGCCACCACTTTCACGAACTCTTTCACCTAATCCTTCTGTTTCATCTGTATCATTACTATCTATACCATCAACATCCTCAGGCCGCAAGTCGGCGAGCCTTGACGCTGAACGAAGACCCCGAAAGGGTGATAATGCTTACATCAAACGTCCGGAGAATGCGTTCATTCTCTTCCGGCGCAAGTGTTGTGCAGAGGAGGAAGCCTCCCGCCAGAATGACACGAAGAAGCGACGCCAGGCGGACCTGTCAAAAACCATCAGTCAACAGTGGAAAGCCCTTTCTGCTGGAGAACGACAGTATTGGGAGGACCGTGCAGATGAGAGAAAGAAGGTACATCAGCAGATGTATCCTGATTATGTCTACCGACCCCAGCGCGTTCGGGACCAGGACGGAAAGGCTAGAAACAGGAAGTATACTAAGCGCAAAACAAGGACCAGAACGCAAGGTGATTTGGACGGTGTTTCAGCCTATGTGGTTCCCTCTGCTGGTCGTTCGACTTCTGCTCCTACGCCACCTCCCTCGTCATACCAGACCATCCATATACCCAACATCTTTCCCTCTTATGCTTCTTCTCTACTCCCAATGATTAGTCAACGAACTGGCTACGTTGGAAATGCGGATGGAATCATGGCAAACTTTGACTTTTACCCGGATAATATTCCAGCGCCTCATGGCAATCCTCATTTTGAAGCGGGTCTTCAGGTAACGTGTTGATGCTCTATATTATTTAATCGATATTCACCTTCAGTTCGGACAGCCGTCCGAATTGCACCAAGACGTATTCAATTTCTCGGGACAGGACTCAATGTGGTGCGGAAATAGAGGCGAGGCGCAGCTTCAGCCTCCGTCCCTTAACATGGGTTCTTTATCAATATCGTCTTCTGCAGCCTCTTCACCTATTTCCGGGCCTTTCACACCCAGCTCATCAGTCTTGAGCTACCCACCTTCAGGCTTTGGTGGATGGGCTGGAGCCCCTCGCTCCGATACATGGGACTTCAATCAGCAGATGTCCGCCAACATGGACGTTCAGGCGGGTGTACCCACATCCCGCGAAATGGATGGCTTTTTCAACCCATGGGATCCTAGCGAGGTATGGCAAAGAGAGCAAAGCGTGCTTTTGCGGAATGATTTTGACCTTGACGGTATTCCACCCATCGAGTTGAAAATTCCCGAATATCCCGACTCTGCTCCCTGCATAGGAATGCCCAGTGTAGATTTGGAGGCTGGTGGCTATCCTAGAGAGTTGGGGGATTATTCGGATGCAAGCTATGGCTCGGAGTTTTGGAGATTGAATTGAACTAGTCCTAATTACTCTCAGACGCGACGACGGAAAGTTGTATCATTATACCTTAATATGCAATGTACAAATGGTGACTCTTTTACCTGTCGAAGGATGACCGTAGTTGTGAAGAGAAATCTTTGTCATTGGTATTTGTGAATAAAAAAAATAAGCGCTCAATTTACGACCGACGCTCAATTATGTCATACACCATATATACACTACTTCCTGAACTTCCATCATGTCGAGCGCGGATCTCGTTGATTCAAGCTCTGCGGGAAGTTCAAGAAAGAGGCAACCTAATGCTTGCAACAACTGTCGTCGTAGGAAGAGTGAGTAAGACCTTTTGCACGTCGAACACAATTGACGTTATGGTTAACAGTTCGATGTAAGCCGTTCAGTGCAAATGCAACTTGAGAACCCCAATTGGAGGAAAGCTTACAGGCGACAGCGCGACTCGAGGAGGAGAAGCATGCTCTAATTGCATATCTTTGAGGGTAATTCTACTCTTCTCAGAATTAAGCCGTTCTCACTGCTGTAAAAGATTGAATGTCACCATACGGCGCCCAGAAAGGTATCTATAATCCATAACCTGGTGAAATATCTTGATCTCAAATGAGCTTAGAAAAGAGGACCACCTGCTGGGTATGATGTCTGACACTAGACTCTCCTCGCACTGATATCTGTGAATCACCCTGTAGACGATCCGCACAGCTCAAAGGCAACGACATACAAGCATTAACGGCTTCGATATTATCATCTGTGCCTTATAACATTCCAAAAGATGAAAATGAATTGCGGCGAATTCTCAAGGAACTAGCTAGCTATATCCGAACACTTCAAAAAGAGCTTGCCATGGTTCGAACGTCGCGGGGTTCAGATTTGGGTGATAATGGTTTTTTATCTATCCTCCGTGTTGCCAGCATGTACTAAAGCAACCTGTAGGATCACCTGAATCTATATCTATCCTTGCCGAAGAAACAACTCCTTCAGAAGCACAGGACGATGATGATATCCACGAACTGTCCGAGCCATTGAAGCAATTACGATTCAGCCAATCTTCTGAGCGGTATGCAGCATCATCCAGTCGACTTATGCTCATAAAGTCTGGTATCGAGACTCATCGAGTCGGAGAATCGAGCCCGAACCATAACGTATTCAAGCGCCCCGTCTTCTGGGATATTCAGCCAGTGTGTAATGCTCTCCTTCGTTTTCGATGTAAAACCACATGCGTTCATTCCAGTGGCAAATTACATATGAGCCTCAACTTCGACCCCTCATATTTCCTCCGCAAGATCTACTTGATCATCTGCTTGATCTCTGGTTCACAAAAACTCATCCATATTTCCCAATCTTTCATTGGCCAACTTTTGAGAGGTCGGTAATTTCTGGTTTACACTACCACAATCGCGACTTCGGCGAAACTCTTCTAGCTGTGTGTGCAATCTCTTCTCGACACTCAGACGACCCTCGAACTTTCACGCATGACTCACTACTTTCTGCGGGCTTCATGTGGATGCGACAAGTGAATCCGGTACCATTTTCATTCACGGAAGCTCCGTCACTTGCTCAAGTGCAGAAACTCATCGTGAGTGGATGTCGATTTCGATATCATGTTCAGATAATCAACTCTGCAGCTCTATATCATGTTCATGTATACTACATCTATGCCTTATCCTAGTTTGGTATTGACGGCGCTGGGGATACGCCTTCTTCAAGATGTAGGCGCTCATCGTAAAAAGAATTCGCCACCTACAGCTTCAAGAGAGCTCTGGAAACGTGCTTTTTGGATCTTGAACTACATTGACCTTTCTTTCAGTGTCAATATAGGTAGGCCGCGGTCTATGACATCTGATGAGTAAGTTCGTATGAGTTTCTTCTGAAAGATTTGTCGACGGAAATTCCCACAGCTATGATGTAGAGTTTCCAATTGAATGTGATGATGAATTTTGGGAGCAACCTGATGAACTGGCCTTCAAACAACCACCGGGGAAATTGTGCCAGTTGACATATTGGATACACATGCTCAAACTAGTCAGTATTTTGGAGTCTGTGCAACGGGCGATGGTGATGATCATTCGTGTTTTTCTGCTTGCTTCGCTGACAACTCTACGGATGTAGTCCGTGCGTCGGTTGGCCTTGTCGCACAGAACCGGCCCAGATGCGCTGCAACGAAGACAGCAGACAGTTCTCGGGATTGACAAAGCCCTGAATGATTGGTTAGAAAGCATACCTGTACAGTGTATGCTATCATTGTTTCGTCTGACTTCCAAACCTAACAGGTCATGTTTTTCCAGTAAAATGGGATCCTCAATGTCAGGACACGGTGTTATTTCACCAGTCCACAATGCTCTCCATTATGTATTTCTTCCTTCGAATGGAAACGTTTCGCAATGATCTGGCGACCCCGTCTTCGCTAGAGATATGTGTGAATGCAGCGCACTCTTGTGTACTCATCATGGAAGCACATTGCAAACGCGATTATCTATCACTCGGTCCACAAATGCTGGTGGGAGTGTTAACTGAATATTTTTGGGTACAAAACTCATTCAACTCTCAGGGTACAATTTCTAATTCCGGGATCGTACTGCTGATTGGTATGTGGAGGGCCAAACGCCTCGGCATGGGATTAAACATAGAACTGGAAATGGCCGATGTTGTAAAATGTATGCTTTACTTGGAACGATTTGAAAAACGGTGAGTGTTTTTGTGTAAGCCGATATACTCGCTGATACATTGAATTTATGATGCTCTGCAGGGTACAAATTGCTGGGCGCTTTTGGTACTATCCAAATTTGACAGAACCTCCAGAGGCGTCGATACTGATTTTACACAGGGACACCATATTGAATGTCATACACCTTAGTGGATTGACCGACGTCTACAACACGGTTAGAAGGCAGAGCTCTGGACTTGAATCTACCGAAACTGTATTTGCAATGCAATTTGATAGTGGGACAGGTTCGTCTACAGCAAACACAAAGCTGACTCTGCGGACGCTCATCATCATTAGGTTCCTATATATCAGAGCAGCTCAGCTTTAACTCGATCCCATCGACCGCGAATACATATATGCCTACCAGCCCAGCTTCAAGTCCGTTTAACAATTCACCTTCTGGCAATGTGGCTCATACAGCCTTGCAGGGGCCAACGCATAACAGTAAGCTGTATTGCTAGGCCAGAGAAAAAATATCAACTATCTCCGTTTAGCTCTATATGACCTTGCAGATGCACAACAACAAGATTGGGCGTCATCAGGTGCCATGGATATCAGGTGTGTAAATTGACACTTGGTTTTTTTTGCTTATACTCAATATTTTCCGCGTGAAGTCAAGGGGATTGGGCAGAGTATATGGAAAGCGTAGACGAGGTTTTACGATCGCTGAAACCATCCTAAGGCGGTAAACCATAGCTACCTCGTCAAGGCTAATATGCGGGTTGTGGATTCTATCTGAGGCTGTCATAGGAGTGAAGGTTATATCATATCCTATAACAACTCGAAAGTGGCACTTGATCAAACTCCGCCTAGGCTCTCAAGTGCAGTGAAAATCGGGAAGAAACATCACATTGGCAAATGTCCATAAGGTACATGGTAAGTCCTGGAAAGTCATTGAATAAGAGATATGGCGCGACAGGTTCTGCCGTCTTCGCCTAGCGCATTGGCATCGCTGCGGCAATCTCGAATGATTTACGCGTTGTCCCCATCGCAATCTCCCGAGCTTTGGGTTTGGTCATTGGATGGTGAAACTCCGGTAAGTCACTGTGAGTATCTCGCACCGCGCTTACCTTGATGCTGTAGATTTTATTTGCAGAAGAATGTTTGAAATGCCGCAGGTGGCAAACGTTTCCGTGTGCGGTGAAACAAAATGTATTCATCTCAATCCAATGACGGTCCAGGCGCAGTCCCCTTATACTACACCTCCTTGTGATTCCATACACCGGAGTTTCGCGGGTCCCAAACAGAGGGTCTCGCTCTTGTGGACCTAATCTCAGTCTGAGAAGCTGCGCAGACTGTAGATCACTCTTTAAACGCGCAACACGATAGAAGGCCGCTGGCTGTTCGTATTGAATCCGTTACTTGAGATCCTCTGAGATTCTTTGAGTCATGATGAATCGTTGCAGATAAGTTATCCTGTCCAATAGATACTATTCAAAAGCATGATCGTTCTCATCGATCGCATGGGTTGTTTGTCGAGCTGTAATGCAAGTTCCCACTGGCATATTAGGGAACATGGTATATACGACATATAGATGATACGCTGCGATCTCAGAGAAACAAGATCAGCTTGTATGTACTACCATGTATTTGTCATCAGAAAATTCTAGGGTATCGAGTAGAATTGGATGATATGGGTCATATCAGCTTCTTTACTGAATGCAAATGAGGGGGAGAAATGTCCCACAATTATCAGGCAGTCAATATTTATCTAGAACATTCATCAAGATAATGTTTCAATCATGATACTAATACATGGGCCTACCTAATTGATAGCTAAAGCTTCCTACATATACTTCCCGACCTGGCTCGAGATTAAATACCATACTTCCTCTTCAGTGCTAGCCACCAAGGCTGAGAAGACGTGTTCCTGGTCGTGAAAAAATTCATATCTTGCTCGGGGATTCGATTGATGTCAACTCGATTCCAGTATCGAGATAGAACATAAGTTATGTCTTGCGCGTCTCTGTCTGACATTCGACTACAATCACTTGTTCAGCATAATCCGATGAGAATAGCAACTTTCAAATTTCAGCTTACATCATCCATGTTTTTAACTTCGCTCTAATGAACTCAGAAATAGCAAGAAACGGTATTCCCTGAATTTTGACAACGGTTGAAGCATCCAGCCGCCGAGGACCAGCCTCACCAGCAGGTAATATCTCGATCTTATTTGCATCTGAGCACACGACGACTGAATGAGCAAAGGCGCCTTACTTCGATGGACGGGATTGGTCGACGATAAGTAACATGTAATCTGATTATCATGAGTTTTGAGGAAGAACAGAGGACTGCCGCCATTACCTGTTGGTCCAAGGTGATAGTGTTGTAGAAAAATCTTCGCTGTCTGCGATTGCATCGCGCACACGACGAAAGGGATGACTTTGATGCTGCCCGCCTTCAACGATGCAATAAATTTCCTTGCGAAGAAGAATCAGATTAGGGACCAGAATCCAAAATAATGGCGACGCACCTCGCAATGAGGAGCGTTAGCAAGTACGGCGGTGAACACACTGCCGTAAAAAGCATGCGACACACGGCTTGCGACCAACAGCCGAGAAAGGGCACTAGCCGCTTCCAAAAGCCTTCGAGTTTCGGTCATACTATGGCGGCAACTGCGAGGTTATGAGGGGCAGAAAATTTTCATGATACGGTTGAAGAAAACGATGTTGAAGAATGTTCCCTCAGGAATCTCGTTATTTATATTGACTCCGTGAGGGCATAAACCTGGATCAGCATAGAATGAATCTATCCCATCTTTTTCCAAATACGGGATTGTCCGATCAAGTCTTGCACGTTGTTTAGGGCTCTTGCCTGGCGAAATGAATCGTGAGGTTTCGACAGAAGTATGAGTTAGCCTAGGGGAAATCCAAGCGGGTCTGAGGCCAATAATCTTTACTAAGTGAGCAAAGAAAGCGAGACTGTTAGTGCTGCGCTGCGCGGTAACGGTGAGGCTTTCATAGCTGAGAGAGAGGGGAGAGCAAATGCAAGTAGATGATATGTAATTAACGACTCTGGTCTTGACTTGGTGGCTGGATGCGTGATTGGAAAGAAGATAGAGTAACGTTCTGATTCACAGAGTAGTTTTGACTATGCATTGAATTCGCTAAAGCTTAAGAGGCGTTCCAAGCAGGAGATTGACCGGATGGAGGGAAGAAGATATTACCCCACATCACTGGCACAACCCCGCAAACCTTCAGGGCTGATCTTGATTCCTTGTTGTGACTTGTCACAGCTATTGCTTGTCACTTTGCATTATGTAAAATTTTAACGTGACGACAAATTCCGAACAACAGTGTACCGAGCTTTTGATTGCTTTGCGTATGCATACTGCTGGTCCAACAATCTTCGCAAAACATGTAGCGCATGCATACTATGTCACTGGATTATCTTTGAACTCTCGGCGTGCCGCGCTTCATACGTATAGTCGCTGGACAGGACTCCTCAGAGCCTCCGGGTCATTACCTTGTCTGAGCCTTGGTTTCTTCCCTGCTTCTTCGTTTCTGAATAGGAATATGGTCGGTGGATGCGTTACTGCCAGCCAGATGCGACATCTGTGGAAGTCACAGTCAAGCCAATCGAGGCCTCTTTCTCCAGCAGAAGAAGAGGCAGGGAAAGCAGCCATTCTAGAGAAGGTCATGAAGGGCCGCCAACCCACTGATCTCATGCTACGATGTGAGCTACCGATTTGATAAAGAGTAACTCCTTTACTTATTCGATTTATGTAGGCACTATCTTGGATGCCGAAGGTGATGCAGACGCCTATTTTTCTGAACTGGGGGAAAGCTGACAATGATACGTATGTAGGCAATGTCAAGACGATTTCTGGACAATTCAAGAAGTCTGACTTGAGTGTAGAGCATCAATTAAATGTTGGTCTTATCTCGGATTCATTTTCTATTTTCTGACGGTTAAACGCAATATATGAAGCCTCGTGATCTTCGTAAAATTGACTCCAGGGTACCGAATCTTGTACCCACTATTTTGGTTAGAAAACAAGCTATCCTGGCAAGTAATTTGTGTCGTCTTCTGCCTTCTGGATGCCAACATCATACAGATTAATATTCTTCATATCCGAGCTCTCATCAAAGCTGATACTGTTGTGCTCTTCGACACGTATGGTTCTGCTGACTCGAGACTCCACTCTGTCTACCTTTATCACCTAGAAGTAAATATTTTCGATGACATGGACTATTTCTGCTGAAGTGCTGATTATTACAAGCATAATCTGAAGCTCAAGGGCGGAGGGCTACCTTATGAATTCCGGTATGATATCATCAACTTCGCTCGAAATCGTTTTTTTATTATTATCACACCAGGGCCCTCGAATCCACTTTGTTATCAGTCTTGTCAGCTCTGGAAGCAGAAATGGTCATTCAGTCTCCAGTGTGATGGCGCAGTCATTGATACGTTTTGCTACGTAGGTCTTCATACGGACATTGGTCGGTGGCCTTTTGGCAGAGCTTGAAGACAGCATCGACCACGATCGGTTCAAACGTCTACTGCATTACTCCCGACGGTTGGCCAGTTTCCATAATAGGGCAAAACTGGTTGGTTGCATATATTTATGGAGCCTGTTTTTTGGTAACATCCTCCCTAGGTTGGCGAAGCCATCGATGAGGTTCTCACCCAGGGTACGTATGAGCTTACACGTTCGGAGTTTACATATTGATATTGCATCCCAGACGAGGACTTGTCAGCTATGTATCTCACGGATAAACATAATGGCGTCGAACATGATCCTCTCGATCACGAGGAACTCGAGATATTGCTAGAATCATTTTCTAAACAGGTAGAAGAGATTGTGAATGAGGTGGAAAATTTAGAAGTTCGTAAGATCCCGCTCTTTTGGGATATGTTGCTTAACCTATATACAGGCGAATGTACAATCCACTCAAGAAATTGTAGAACTTATCTTAGATTCTAATCGTAATGCTCTATTAGCCCTCGATCTCCAGGTTTGTTCTTGCATCGCTCCAGACATTTCGCTGATGTATATTTGTCTGAAGGTATCCATTGCTACTTTTGGCGTCGGCACCGGAGCCTTGCTTGCTGGCCTGCTGGGAATGAACGTGCGCTTCATCCGTTATGAGTAAAGCGCTTGTTTCCTGACGGGTTCACTTTCAGTTGACGAACCATTTTGAAAGCCACCCGTATGCTTTCTTCGCGATGACCGGGGTCGCAGGATTTGCCTCTTTCATGGTTGCTTTCTTGGGCTTTCGAAAATTGGTTAAGATGCGCAAGATCGGACTCTCCCAACCCTCATCAGATTCAAAACCGCGCAGACCTTGGCTTCCACTACCGTTACGGCGGAGAAATCCGGAGGGATGGTTTTAACGAATGGCATAGGCGCAATTTGCCCGCATGAATTAGTTTCCTTTGCTCTGAGCTGGGATTCTCGCATGGCTCCTGTCAATATAGAAACTGCCATGGCGGAACTACGTAGACCCATTTTTGTTGCATGAAGCTGGTCTTTCTTACGTGTGTGTTGTATTGTCTGAATACTGTATGGTATACATACTCCACTGGCGAAAGAGCTGTGAGCACGAGTCTTTGATATTCACTACCCGTGGTGACATTTGAGCTTCACTTCTAGGCATGATCGTGATTTTTCTCATGCACGGTGGGGAGTACATTCGCGAATATGCTCGCTGAAATAATTTTGCCTACGCGATGATCCCTTATGAGCTTCCTGTGTCTTCGGAGGGTGATATTCTAAACTAAAATTTTGAACAATTGTCGAAATGTGGAAATGACCTTGCTTATAGACTACTAACTATCATTCTAGAATATACCTGTGATGGCAGATACAAAGTGGGGTTCCTTACAACTCCTTGCGCCCTTGCACCTGACAGGCTCAAGGACAGGACATCTAGTCGAAGCGATGCAATATCCAACAGATTTGACAGATTGCATTTGGGTTGCACTAGTAAGTAAGTGCCCTTCCGGGCTTTCTCATGTTCACTGGGACATACTCTGCACGGCTTAAAACTGGCAAGATCCGATTCCAGGCTCGAATAACTGCTGCGCCCGTTTTAGATCCCTACGGGAACCCATACATGAGAGGCAAGTAAGTTCCATGAGATCAGCTTTCAGGGAAGCACCGCCTGGTAGGGGAAAACGTTAGAAGCCTCCCTCCTATCGGTACATCCTTTGACTCAAAGGCATTGATCTTCTTCCAAGGGACGGGGGCCCGTGTAAGCAGCTTGGCATGTCCTCCAAAATGACATTGTCTCGCCCCGTCCATCATGATAGAAAAAAAGGAGTTCATATGATTTTTTGCTGTAGTTTTGTTCTCAGTTCTTTTTCTCTCTCTTTTTATAGCAGATTGCATATAATTTGTACAATGGCTACATCATAAGCAACTGGATCGGAACTTCATGTAAATACAGTATGACCCGATGTTAAATTCCGTCCGACTGTTCCAACAGCTAAGCCACAGCCTGGGTGATAAGTAAAGGTTTATTCCTTGATTGTCCCACTTATAGCCTTTCAAGCTGGATGTGACAGCCAATTTGAACAGGCTTGCTAGTAGGACATATCATCCGTCCAATCCAACGCTCCCTGACATGTAATTGCAGTCTCAAATCCGTTCATTTGATATGGTTACATGAACGACCTATGGTCATAACATTCATCGGACGGATAAAACTTTCGGCGGAGCATACAGAATAGATGCAAAGATGCAGTGGCTGTAGTCAAGTTCCGATTACCAACTATTGATCACCAACATCCTTCATCCCCGTTCATCCGACCAAGCCAATCACAGTACAACACCGAATTAACGGAGACTCTATCCGGATCCTGCATACGATCTTTGAGCATGACGCGTACGCTTCGACGGCGTTTCGCAGCCTCTTCGATATCTTTCAGCTGTATCATCATCCATGTGTCCTTCTTCACTGCACTGCCCACCACACCTACCCGATTATGTGGAGGCATGAATCCAGGCTGCAGAACGACAGACTGCAGCTTATTAGGCAGTCTGGCTGGCCAATACAAGAGCGTACCACAAGAGCTCTTGGATTTGAGGTCGTCATAGGCAGTGTGTTTTTCTAGAGCATCTTTCATCTCCTCGACGAATGATCCAGCCATTAAAAGCCCCGAGATGCGAAGATGGCTCAGAGACGGAAAACATTTGTCAAATGAGGATAATTGAAGGAGGCCATAAGGGTTGCGGTTCCCGCTTAGATGTAAGCGTTGAAGCATGGGCATGAATGATTCATTCATTTCTATGATGGGTATGGAGGCTGGTGATTCGTTCGATGGCATAGGACTTGGAAAAGGATAAAACCCGTGTATTGTCAGCTCTGTCAGCACGGGGAACGAATTCCGGAAGAGTCGTCCGAGGACGGATGTACTGAGGAGTGTGTTATGATAGATGAATGTGAGAGTTTGTAGAGTTTCGGCGGCGTTCTGAAGGATACAGAATATCTGACTGATGGTTTCGCATTCTGAATCCGGGTGTACGTCAGATTGGGTGGGTGATATGTAGAGGTACAGGATTCTCTGCAGATGTGGTGGAGAACCCTCTAAGCGCTTCAGCTCCTGATCCAAACGTTTTATGCTCGAACCTGTAGTCAATGACACGCAATGGAATCTCAAGGGCAAGCAGATATCATGAAAGTGCTGTGAGACGCGAAGCAAAGAGCGAAGAGATGCCCCAGAGTCCAGAGTTGTGGTTAATGTGAAGATCTGAGTCAAGACTTCGGTTGGAAGGAACGGTAATGTTTGTAGCATGTTCGTTGGGGTGATGATCATCAGCGTCGGTTTTTGCGAAAGATACAGAACTTAGAAGCCAGTGGGAGTCTGCAGGACACGAATATAATCCTCAAGAAAGTTACAGAGCTCTTCATCTAAGCTTGTATCCATGTTGTAGTACAAAGACGAATACTGATGCTCATATGGCGAGCAAATAACGACATACGCGTTGGCAACACGTGATGGTTTTGAGCGCGTTCATAAGATTCATGATGTTGAGATGATATGTGGGTTGATATGACTTGTTCGTCTGCGGACAGATGAGAATGAGGACTTCATAGAGAAACAACGAAGGTGTATTGTTTGGTGATGGTCAAGCGTTGGGAACGTGAGAAAGATTCACTGGCGCGCGTTCCCCTGCATGGACACTGCCACTGATTATGCATCATGACTTACTCCATTATATGCTGAGGGCTCTTACCCTTACATATTTAAAACGAGTTCACGTTGTTTACTGGAACTCTGATTAGGTCCAATCAAGATAGAGATTTTCTTTCAAGTCAATTACTAACTAGAAGTTGAACTCAAAAATTTGACCAGGCCGATTCCGATCGGTCATTCAGATAATCAGCGTGTAGTAGTACAGCTGAGCCCATAATATTCGTCTGAAAATCGTAAGGATATCGGGTAAAGAAAAAGATTAGTTTATTGTACATCTGGTAGATATACCCACAACATCGAATTCAGTATCTTAGGCTAAGCTTCTGACACCGGAAATACTATCCCTGAGACATCTTTTATGATGTCCTGGCAAGGCATCAGGGATATCCTTGCGATATATTTGCTTACCTCATACAATTTGGTTACCAGGTTGCTCATTGGATTACATTCAGCTCAGTGCGACAAAAGAGACTCAAAATGAACATTATATTCCAAGTGGTCCGTAAGTATAATAAAAGTTCGAAAGATAATGAGTGTTGTTGTAATGTATGATCACCCATTCTTAGACCTCGACATCGCTTTCCAACACCTCAGGCAAGTGATCTAGATTCTTGTCACTCTCGAAATTGTATGAGTGGCTCGGTCTTCCATCAAGATGCAAGTGAAAACCCTGTGAACATGTCAGAAGGCTTCAATCGAAGTGGAACAAACTTACTTGGTAATTTTTACACCGTCTTCCTTGTCAGCGTCTCGAACGACTTGAAGGGCTGTGTTACAGTGTGTCGGAATGATGCCCCGCCAGAAGCATATTCGTCCGCTTGACAATAGGGATGTATGGGTCTGAAAATTTGTTGATGCCTGGCGAGAAATCCCCGAGTGACTTGAGGAGCTAAATATTGTACCAATTCATATGTTAGCTGAGTCGAAGTATAGAACATGCATTTTCTTACCAAAGCCTTTGTTACTACACGATTGTTCATCAGCTCCTTACTACTTTTTGATAAGTGCCATAGTCGGTTTGTCATGAACAGCGGATGGCAAAAGGTCAAAGTGCGTCTTAAGTTTCACCTCATAGCTATCCCACCTCACCATCACTTTCTCGTTTAGCCGGTTCTTGCAGCCTCCAAGATTGGGGTCAAGAAAACGTTGGGCAGCAGATATAACAATGAAATGCTTTCAGAAAAGAGATAATTAGTATAGTCACAAGTCAGCGTACTAAAGCAGAACACGTACTTCAAGACTCTGGGAAATTGGAACTGCGGAGTCTGCTGACTGAAGACGTTCAATGGCTGTGTGCACAGCAAAATTACTTGCAACTTGGAGAAGAAAGCAATGTGCGGGGTCTGTACAAATTTACAAAAAGAGTTTGAAAGACTAAAAAAAAAAGCGACAGCGGGCAGCATCAACAAGGATATTTATTGGTGTTTGGATATTTATTGATGTTTGGATGTTTATAGGTGCTTGGATGTTTATTTGGTGTTTGGATGTTACAGAGATGTTTGGAAGGCATTACAAAGGTGTTTAAAGAATATCTGGTAGAGAGCAAAGATGATGCCCTAAAAATACAAAGAGGATATCCTGAGGACATCTGAAAAACATTGGTGGGAGGTGCTGACATGGACATCTTTGAGACCTGATCTGGATGTTGTGTTGATGTCACCCGCGGATATCTCTAGGGTATAATGCCTCAATACATCTCAGGGATATCAGACCCAGTTGGTGGTGTAGTTGACCCGTGCGCATTGATGCACAGTATACCGATACCCGCCTGTTTCCTTTTCTGTCTCTCATTTACTTACTTACGCTTCGTTACTTACATGTCTTTCTTACATTTGTACTGTGGCTTTTAGATAAACTACGAGACTCATTTCCACCTTGCTATATGACTGAGCTCTTACTTTTGTTCTCTGGCTTCAAAGATAAACACGTAGCTATAAGACAAAGGAAAAGGTAATCATCAACCTCAGATAAGATTTTCCCTTTTCATCGGTTTGTAGTAAAGCTGCAGTGTAGTTCGTACTCATCAACAATCCCAATGGTCATAAACTTGGGAATTATATCCTTTGATTCTTGTCAATTTCTCCGCAACCGCAACCTAATCGCGTTTGCAAAAATACAGCGGAGTCCCTGAATGCTCAAAGAAATGATATTTTTTAATTGCTTATGCGCTATGCTTATGTGTGAGAATATCCTCCAATTTTCAACGTCAGTCGGCATGTAGCATCAGCAATGAGGAAGGTAGGAGGGTACTGCATCGACGTAGATGCACGTTGATCCTCAAACGTTCATGACTTCAAACGAAATCACAAATTAGCGCCCGATTTCGGCACCTTTATCCGATGCTACCCGGCTGGCACTCTTGACCCATCATCATCTCATCTTGTGTATTCCAACACAATATCTCTATATAACTTATAAAAATCCCCAACACTTAGCTTAAGCAAATTGCACAAATACCGCTCTCACTCAAACTTTCGGCAAGATATTCGTTCAGCTTTGAATTCGGAATCAAAGCTTCACTTGACAAGAGGACCAGTAGAAGACCTTTCTGAGCCCTCTCTGGTCTCAGAGCGTCCTTGGCTCTCGATTAAACAATCTCTGGATGACCAGCAGTGTCGGGACTTTACTCCATGCGCACTTCCATCTCCGCAATCAACAGGCGTTCCAGCGCCTGCTCGCCTCGAGTAATGTATCGATAGGAGCAGGCGATACTACACATTTTGGAGGAATGAGCGTTGGCAGCAGCCCGCGCTCCCTCAAGTCCAAAGCCATCCGTGAAGAAGATAGAATCGATATCAATGCCAGAGATGGTTTTGGTCGGACCGTACTGCACCTTGCTAGTGCTTCAATCGACGCTTCAAGTGTCGAATACGTTAGAATACTACTCAAGCATCCAGAAATCAATGTCAACTTGCAGGACCGGGAGAGTCAGTGGACAGCCCTACATCGGGCAATGTACGTTGGAAATTTGGGAGTAGTGTAAATTTTAGATCCTCTTCTTATTCGGAAGTTATGTTTGATTAAACGGCTTTCCAGGCTTCTGTTACTTCAACACTCAAACACCGATACAGCATTGAAAGATCTAGAGGGTTACACTGCGTTTGATTTATACAATTCGACAGTAGAAGGCACGAAGCCTCAATTCCCTGCCACGTCGACCTTATCTCCTATACAAAGTGTCGACGGAGCGGAGCTCTTCACCTGGGGTGTCAATAGGTTAGTTCGGCATTGCTTCTAGCATCAACCCTTGCTAAGCTCATTCATACTTGAAGAAACGCTTCCTTAGGACACGGAGACGGCTCCGATCGTACATTTCCAGATCATGTTTCCGTCCCTCGCACCATCATCAAGAACTCCGACCATCTTGCGGTAGAAGATCGCTTTGCTCGTATCGGAGTCCGGCAGGTCAAAATGGGGAGATTGCACACTGGAGTCATAACTAACTCACCATCTTCTTTTGGAACCTCCGGTTCCGAGCTTTCACTGTGCGGCTTTGGCTCTGGCGGACGCCTTGGCGTCTCTCAGCACACGCAGTATGCCCTCAGGCCTCTTTCTTGGGCTTCCGTTTCGCAGGGACAATCCAATGCTGCTAGAGCTCCAACTCAACCTACTAGAGTTGAGGTGATTGCTGTTGCTTTGGGGCAGGATCATACTTTGGCATTGACAGAGAACGGCGAAATTTACTCTTGGGGTTTAAACAGGTTTTCTCAATTAGGCTATAATATAGACGACGGCTCCAGTGCCGCACAGGTCTTCTCGTTGGACGACCCTTCTGAATTCATCCAGAGCAGTTCAAGAAGTGATACAACCACTATTTCCAACGGAGAACAGATACAGCTGATACCTCGACGGGTGTATGGACCATTGAAGAAAGAGTTCGTTCTAGGTATTGCTGCATCCAAGGGGGCCAGTGCTTGTTGGGTTCGTGACGGAACTGATGGAGCTGGTGGAAGTAATGTTTATACTTGGGGATTGAATGGTGGTCAACTGGGATACGATAGGACTACTACTGGGCTTGGAGCGCAAGTTCAAGTACTACCCAGAAAGGTTACTAAGATAACTAGGCCTGTCGTCCAGATCGCACTGGGCGAGAGCGCGATGGCATGTCTACTCAGCGGAGTTGGTAGCGTCGGAGGTGGATGGAAAGGGGATGTATTGGTCTTCTGGGGAGATCAAGTAGGACGAGTCAGGTATACTCGCCTTCATTAACGATTTGATATGCTACTGAACTATCTGTCTCTCGCAGTTTCCCTATTCATACATTTCCACTTCCAATTTCACCTTACCGGCCACCGCAAGCACTCAAGTCGACTCGCATTGTCAAGATAGTGTGTTCCGATGAGAGCCCTCCTCCATTTTCTCTCAATTCGATAACGTCCTCTTCAGCTGCTCCAACGAATGGAAGTTCCCAGTTGTCTCACACTTCCGCCTCAAATCTCTCTGCAATGCTGTCTCAATCTAACACTACGAACGCAAATCAAAATCAAATCAACTTTGCGTGTGTCTCTGAAGGCGGAGAAGTTTTTACTTTTGGTGTACCCGGAGTACCTCCTGTTGGTGCACTTAGCTCTGGCTCTAGTGATGCAGATACAGATGGGAATGGAGGATCTGGTATGGCTCTCGCGAAGATCATCAAGCCGCAAAGAGTATGGGCGTTGAGAAGAGGCCTTGTAGGTGCTGTAAGAGTGGGTACAATTACCTTCCATCCACTCGTTCTATGACTTATCTGGTACATAATCATACAGGACGTTGCTATTGGCCGCGATGGTTCACTTATCGTATGTACGGACTCAGGACACGTGTACGTCCGTACCCGTTCTTCCGACACTGTTTTTGGTGGTGGCTCTAAATCCTCCGGCGGCGGGGGGAAATCCCAGAAGTTTACTCGAATCCCATACCTTCAACGTATCGTTGGGGTATGTGCGAGTGCTACCGGAGCTTTTGGTGCATTGAGGGTTGATGCGGAAGTTAAGCCCATCCATTGGCCTGCTGTGGATGAAGATCTGCTTGCGAAGAAAGGTGGCCAGGGGCTCGCAAAAGCTATTGACGCTCTTAAAGGTTGGGATCTCATACATGACATGAAGAGTATCAGGCCATGGCTATGGAAGGAATCTGTGGACTCACCACTAGACAATGAGTGGCTTGAGGATTCGAGTTTCAACGCGACCAGTCCAATCCCAAACCCCAAATCATCGCCATCATCTCTTCCACAGATACCTACTGTCCGCCGAGAGCAACTGGAAGACGACGCGGATGAGTACGATGACGACGGAGATCTCGATATCAAACAGGATATTAGATCGCTGTGGGAGTTATGCTCATTCGTAGCGAAACAGGATAAGGCCAATCTCGACTCTTGGTTAGGGAAATTACCGTATGGCGCAGACCTCATGGTATACGTATATCCTGAGTCTTCCATGACCAGCGTTAAGAAAGGTCGAAGTAAATCCAAGGCATCTTCTACATCATCACGGCTCTCTTTTCCGCTTCACGCTGTTATATTGGGCATGAGATCTAATGCGGTCGCGACCGCTCTTTTGTCACCTTCTGAATCGGTTTTCGAGTGCAAACCCGATCATCGCCCTGCTGGCTCTCTCCAAAATATATCTATCTCGGCACTCCATCCTCGCGACAGCGCGACCTCTGCACTTAGAAACATGGCCTTCACCAATTTCCATCCCCTTTCTGTCCTTATCCTCGTGCATTATATATACACCGACGTGCTTATCTGTATCTGGGATAGACGAGTTTCCACAGGTGTTCCTCCCATTCCATCGTCAGAGGCTCCGAAGGTCACACCCGCGCTTGGTATGCAGGTTAAATCCGAGTTACAGACCCTGGCGAAAATATTTGTGCTTCCGGAGATGCAGAAGGCAATGGAGAGTGTCGTAAAAAGACCAGTCATTGGAACATTGCGAACAAATCTGGTAGCGACTTGGAATCTTAACAACGCAAGTTCACCCTCGCCCTCTCTTCAAGCATCCTCACTCCTCGGCCCGGATGTTGTACTCCGGTTGGCGGAAGGGCATGAATTTTACGCCCATTCGACCATATTACGAGCTCGATCCGCCTATTTCGAAGATTTCCTGGGCGAGGAAGAGTGGACAAGAAAGCGTAAGGGCAATGGAGGGCTACTGGCAATTGATATGCAGCACCTGAAGTCGGGTGTAATGGAGTACGTGATGAGGTGGTTGTGTTGCGGTCAAACTGAAGGACTTTTTGGTTCACTTGGTGATTATTCCGTCCTCTGCAGATTCGCATCAACTGATCAATTCTGACAGAATTTGCTCATTCTGTGGACACTGTATTGGAATTCTTGTTTGAAATCATCGCTGTCGCGGTCAGTCTATATTTACCTGATGCGTCACAGACGATGTCTGAACGTTGACTCGTTTATAGAATGAGCTTCTCTTGTTCCCCCTTGTGTTGCTCACATCCCAACTGGTTCTCAAATTCTTGAACATCCATAATGCTTGCTACATCCTATCCGAAGCCTCACATTATCATGCTTATGAATTGGTAACCTCGGTCGAAGGCTACATATCTGAAAATTTGGAAACATTAATGGAGACTCACATGTTGGATGTACTCAGCCCTTCGCTTATCAAACATCTCTCTGCTTACATTCGTACCCGACAAGAAGAAAAAGCGTCTGTTGTCCGCAGCAACAGGCTGGTCAACCATGCTATGAGCAAGTGGCAGGAATGGCTTGAAAACGAAGACATTCCAACTATCTTCGTTCCATGTACCGGATTGCGTAGAAAAAGGAAGCTTTCTCAGGCGAACAAATTTTCATCTCCTCCTTCGTCCTCACCAATCATGAGTACTTCGTTCGGGCAGAAAGATTTAGGCAAGACTACGCCATCTAGTCCTGTCTTTCGGCCTTGGACTACTGTCAGTCCGGCATTGAAGCCTCAAGCTCCTATCCGTGAAGGGGACGATATCTTTGACATGGATGACATGGACATCGGTCTGCCTTCCATCGATCCCGTGGAATCACGACCTCCTCTAGCTCAACCTTCATCAGGCCCTTCACCAGTCTGGAAGGCGTCATCGGTTTCCCGGTATGTGTTCCAGTGATATAATACCTCTTATGAAACTAAATGAGTATTCAGAGTCGATATGCGATCTGTTATGGCTGAAGCAGCTAGTGCGTCCGAATCTCAACCAAAGTCCACACGAATCTATACGGTTGGCCAAATCAGAGCTTCTCCTAGCGATGGGACATTGTCTCATACAACCCGGTTGCGACATGTAGCATCAAATATTGATATGTCTTCCACGCCTTCTCCTTCTCCACGGCGGAGTGGCGCGGGTTCGTCTTGGAAGGTCTCTCACGCTCCAGGGTCAGACTCTGCAACCTCAAACGCTTTCCCAGTGTTGGGCAGCTCCCCTACTCCTGCATCAAAGTATAGGGACCCGCCTGTGCCATCGAATACTCGTCCGCCTTTACAAGCCTCTAGCTCGTCAGGACCCGCTCTCGGGCCTGTATTTTCACCGTCCCGCCAGTCTACGCTCAAGGCTCAGGCAAGTGCCCCTCGGAGAGTCTCGTACGTATATAATCTCTCCCATCTTCTCCGTCTGCTCACAAGTCATGTCAACCCAGAAGCAATAGCGTTAAGGCCAACCCGAAGGCATGGGTTTCTACACCTGTGCATGAGCCCCTTCCACCGACCATCACGAACACCGATGGGAAGGGAATATCGTTCGTTGCAATCCAACAAGCTCAACTCGAACAGGGTACCAGCAATATCAAAGACAAGCGTTCGCTGTTGGAAATCCAACAGGAGGAACAGGCAAAACGGGAGGAAGAAGATTTTCTCAAATGGTGGAATGCGGAGGAGGAACGAGTACGGTTGGAGACGGAAGCGATGGAGCGAATGCATGCTAATGGTGATCAAGGGCGGCAAGGAAGTAGGAACCAAAACCAGAAAAGTAAGCAGAAGAAGTCAAAGAAAGGTAAAGGGCCTAACGCTGGTGATGACAATGGCGAAGAGCCTTCAAGTTCAAGGTCGACACCAAAACGGCCTCGTCCTGCGAACGCCCATTCACCTCAGAGCGGAAACGGACCGAGCTCAGGCTCTAGACGAGGACACGGAGGCAAGAAAGGTCCTCCTGCACCTCCAGTGTCAGTTGAATGAAATACACACAAATATTCAATGGACGACTTAGATTCCTTAGGTATAACAATATCTTTATTCACTTCCTCGCCCGCATCCTGTATCCTATAGAGTTTTTATCTTGTAGTGTCTACGTAATTTGCGTGTAGCACCTAGCACCTAGTATCATTAGCCAGGTATCGTCGTTGTACATAAACTATGTAGAGCCTGTAAATCGCAAAATCGCACAAAAAGTTGTACAAGCCGGAGATGGACCGGAACTCGCCCGGATCCTAGAAATTTCTCGAACGTTGGCGTACAAATGAATTACTCTATAACCTTCGGCTAGGCTCAATCTCATCGTTCACTAACGCGATGTCTACCTCAAAAGTCACAGAAACGCGAAGGCCTATCACTTATTTTGATGTCTCGATTGGTGGATCTCCAATTGGACGTATCATCTTTTCTCTCTACGCTGATCTTGTACCAAAAACCGCAGAAAATTTCCGTATGTTGGATTCTTTGCTCTCAAAATAATGTCAGTCAATATCTCTGAACCAGGTGCGCTATGTACTGGAGAAAAAGGCATCGGGAAATCGGGAAAGCCCTTGCATTACAAGGGTAGTGGTTTTCATCGGGTCATCAAACAGTGAGAATGAACGATGAAAATTTCAAGAGTTAGTACTGAAGCGATTCGCAGATTTATGGTGCAAGGCGGCGACTTTACGAATCACAACGGTTGGACCATGGTTCTTTCTCTATTCTTCGCTCAATCTGACGTTCGCTACGCGTAGGAACTGGAGGGGAATCAATATACGGAGAAAAATTCGAAGATGAGGCGTTCCCAGTAAAGCACGACAAGCCTTTCCTACTCTCCATGGCGAATGCGGGACCGAACACGAATGGATCTCAGTTTTTCATCACCGTTGCAGAGACAGCCCACCTCAACGACAAACATGTCGTTTTTGGGGAAGTTATTCGGGGTAAATCAATAGGTATGTGTCCCACGAAGACTAAGTTTTGTCGTTCCAGTCTTCCGATAACAAATCATCACAGTTCGTCAGATTGAGCACTTTCCGACGGCCTCTGGTGACAAACCGACTTCACCGATTGTAATTGAAGATTGTGGTGAACTTTCTCCGAATGACCCTTCTCTTACTGTGTCACCGGTCGCTGCTGAAGGAGATCCATATGAAGATTACCCTGATGACGATGACAATGAGGTTTCTAATCCTCAAGTCGCGTATGACATCGCGAAAACCATACGTGAAGTTGGGAATAAGCTTTTTAAGGAGGGAAAGACGGATCTTGCACTTGCAAAATACCAAAGTATGTTTGTCCATAATGTTCTATTCTTCCTGATTGCTGAACTTATTATAGAATCAATACGTTATCTCGATGTTCACCGTACCCTTTCAGATGATGCCCCACCAGAACTTGCTGACTCGTACAAAGCTCTTCTTTCCCCTCTTCTACTCAACTCGGCGCTTGCTGCTGTACGGGTCCAACCTCCCACTTCTTTGAATGCTGAAATTGCGCTGAAATGTGCCTCACGAGCTCTCACCTCGCTCGAGCTCAATAATGCGGACAAAGGTTAGCTTGTCTGCCACTTGCATCATTTTCCCTCACTGACATGCCATTTTTAGCGAAAGCCCTTTACCGCCGCGCAATAGCGCATACCATTCTTAAGGACGACGGTGAGGCAGAGAAGGATCTGCTTGAAGCTAGCAAACTCGTTCCTGACGACCAGGCCATTACGGGCGAGCTTGCCCGTGTGAGAAATAAAAAGAAGGAAAAACGGGACAAGGAAAAGAAGGCGTACAAAAAGATGTTCAGTTAGTTGGTGAAGCAAATATTTGTATTTGACGGTAGTCCCAATATACCTGTAAAGTCAAAATACGAGGCGGAATACAATCTCTACATTCCGTCCAATCGTGTTTACATGAACGTCGAGCCTAATTGTGGACTTCGTAAATAAAATACATAACAAACTTCTGAAAACCCAAAGGAGTGCAAATATAAGCCGTGTCATTTGTCGAATATAGCAAGTCATTGCGAAGAAAACCAAAGAAGATGGGTGCGAATGTAGCCGCTGAAGGAAGACCGTCAATGTCCCAACCTTTGATGAACGGTGAAAATACATGCCAATTTCCTCTGCGCGAGAGGAAGAATTCTGAACGATATAATGTAAAAAAGCTGTTACAGATATCCAAACCTAGTTATCAATCTTAGTGCAAGCTGACACGCCAGATCAACAGCAACTCACATTTACTGATTCCGGTGGAAACTCGTCCAGGACCTTGAACAACGGTTAGACATGAAGCAGCATACTCCTATAAACGCACTTCAAAAGCTTCGTCGCGATCCTCTAAAGCCACGCATCTCCCATGCAGCTCCTTGGGTACGATATATTCTGGCAATGATTCCAAGAGTTCCATCAACGCAGCTCCGAATGCAATTGGGATTGAACGCTCTCTTGTATCATGCGAATACGGAAACTCGTTGCCGGTATCAAGATGCTTGCAGTATTGTTTGAGAAAGATATAGACCAGTAAGGGGAAGAGCAAAATACCTCACGAATATCATCAACTATGTCAGGGTCTGCTTCCACCATGAACAGATCCTCCTAGCGCATGTTTTAGGGGCAGACACGAGCACCTTTGTAGCAGAAAAGAAACTGACTGTGGGGTGGGCGCAACTCATGAGCCAATTAACCAACCTCACTATCTCCCTCGGTGCGTTGATAGCTTTGCCTTCGCCCAGAAGATCATTGTGGGATTTCATAGCGCGTATCGGACCTGGAAGATGGGTCAACCGCGAAAGCTTGTTTGCAAAGCAAGTGTATTCTGAAGGATCGGGTGAGCGTAATCTCATGTTTTCCAGTAAGCAACGCATACGGTATTCAGCCTTGATCGAAATGAAATGGTCTTTTCCCATTAAGGTGTGGATGATCAACGTGCAATTTAGGTCTCTCGGTCCAAGATTGAATCGGGAAGCAATTTTGTTGTCGATGAACGCCATAAGGGTGATTTCAGTATGCTCGTTTGGCAGCAACAAGCCCGTCGTGTGTGACGCTGATAACCATGATGGTACTGGAAACAGGAAGTTAGTATTGGTCAAGAATTTTTCATGCGTGCACCTCACAAGGTTCACCGTGAGCCTCTGTAGGCAGGAAACGAAAAGAAAGTGGAACCTGTGATAGAGCTGTAGATTACTTCCTGTGAAAGGAAGACGTTCACACTTGCTTTTCCACAATTTTGAAACATAAAACTCGCAGTCTTCTTGCGCTTGTAGCTATGGATGGCTGTCAGTTTCAAGCGGGTGAGGGTTTGGATTTGAGCACACAAGATGTCACCCATGTCAATGGAAGTCTGACTGAGCTTTCCTTTCGCTCTCTCTTCCATACCCTGCACCTGCCGGAAGAGATTGGCAGCAGTAGCGTGCAATTGATTTTTGTCGAAAAGATCCACCTATTTTCGTATTAGAGAAAGCAGAAAGGTTGTGATTGAGGCTTACATCCACACTAAAATCTGCCGAGATCGGTCGATGATCACTCATCGTGATTTCTCCATGGCCGGTGTACGACGACGGTTCCAGTTTGGCGGTCAAGGGAGAAAAGGCATACAGAATACGATCCGTCCACGCTGGCTTGCGCCTTGAATAACGAATGAATTTTTGAAAGCGCAGCGAAAGGTGGAATTTACTTGGTGTCGTATCCCAGAGAGTCGGTAGAAATCCCACCTCCGAAGCGGTATGTGCTGTGAATGGGCGCGTTACAGTTACATTGATATGATGTTGGACAGCGTCTATAAGAACTCACGGAAGATGATGGATATCGTACTCGAGGAATATTTCGAATGCTTTCTTTTCTCTGATACTTGTCTTCAGCTATAGACAGTGGATATGAGAACCTCATTACAGAAAGATCACACAAGAATACCTGGTCAAAGTGTTTCATTATTTCAAGTTTGTTCTTCCAGCTTTCGGAACTTAGAAGGGCCCTTACATCCGCATCGGGAAGATTGATACGGTAGTTCAGATCTGTCCAACGCGAGAGGATTGAGACTTGTATCAAGCAGAAAGCAAAGACGAGGATACACACCTCCCTAGAGCGAGATGTAGCCCATCGATTGATTGCTTTAACGAGATGTAGAAAAAGCTCACCATCCAGAACAGAATGTCACTCTCGAAAACTCCAAACTTTTCTGGAACTGAAACCAAACTTTGTGACGGAGCCATCCCAGCCAGAATTGATGAATTTGTATCCTGAACGGATTGGCTTGAAGCAGAAACAGCACTATCCCTTTGACTATTATCACTTGTTAGAGCCAGATTACTCGAATCAAATATTAATCTCTTGGATAGTTCATGAAAATCCGCGTTTCTCTTGGAGACCATATCGTCGAAGGCAGCAAGGTGAGAAACGACAAAGGTCAAGATAGTAGGCCCAGGATGTTCAATCCCGTGATGATGTTCGTCAGTGGATGCGGTTTCACCCAGTGCCGAGTTGAGATCTTCAAGACTTGATGCAGGCGGCGTGAAGGCCAGACGAATAGCTGTTCCTCCTTTATTACCCTGATCATAGAAAGCGTTAGAGGTGATGTCCTGAATGTGAACATTATTCACACCATGAGTCCCATTATTCCTGCTCCAACTGACGAAGTCATGACATGCGAAAAACATGCTTTCAGAGATTTCTGCACGATTATTATGATGAGCATGCCGACGAGCTGTTTTGAGGCGAGCTTGACACGTTATCAGTCAAACTACGTGATGCAATGAACAAATATAAGATACTCACTTTTTCGTACATCTGCGCTTTTTCACCCAAAGCAGCGAAAATAGCCACGGTCCATGCATCCTCTCTCGCAGTAGACGTTGAATATAACAGTGCTTCAGTGGATAGATCAAGTTCTTCGAACCCTAAAACTAAGATGTCAGGATCCGGTTTAGGTGCAGTTGATTCAGAGGTTTTGCCGACTGAGACGGTCGGGACTTCTGGTTGTACGAGCGGGACAGGTACAGATTCATAAATAGCTGGTGACTCCGACGACACGAGAGATGCTGCCGCAGAAGATGTCGAAATTGAAAGTGATGCTTGGTGATTCGTATTAGCAACCGAAAACGTAGATGCAGTAGAGGGATTGCGCAGCGCACTTGTCGACGCTGCAGATGAGTACGATGTTGACGAAAAAGCAGAGCTCGAATTTATGATTGACCGAGAAGCTAAAGAAATTAAACTTTAGTCTGCGAATGAATAACGTGAAGCACCTTCTGCCTCGCGTGAGTCATAAGGATCCTTCACTACCTCACCCAACGATAAAGGTGAGATTTCGCTCACAGGGGGGAGGAGGCTATGTTGTATCGAAGCCACGCTTGGCGCGTTCTTGGTACTCCCTCTGACCCAAGCTGCAAGATCCTGCGTTGGCATCTTTCCATTGACATTGAAAGTGCCTAGGCGAATACTAAATATCCGTAAGTACGGGCTGAACAGGCTTTAGAAATATCGTACTTCAATCTCACCCTGCCTCTTCTACACTGATTTCGCGCTCTTGAACGCGCCCATTCATCCCTAATGAGCACAATATCGTTTAAATCATCACCTGTCGTGCCTGGACTAGCCGGTGAAAGGCGACTGTAGAGAGGCTGAACCAAATTCCGCAGATCGGGGAAAGCTGATGGCACTGCGGAAAGCTGAGGAGTGGTAGAGATATAACAACGTCCGATTCAGACGTACGAGAGGGTATGAATATGTTGTTATTGTTGTTAGCATACGAAGCTAGCCATGAATATGTCTGGGTCGGTGAGTTCACTTCTGGCACGATTTCTGAGAATGAGAAGTATGTCAAGCTAAGGCTTTACTCAGAAGCACTGGATAACACACCGGATAGTTCCTTAAGTCGTCTACATTCAGTAAGTACGTCTTTTAGGGCTGAGACGTCGTCCGTTGCCAGGTCCACAGGTTCATTACCAATCAGGGTTTGACCAGGGTTAATCGTCAGTTTAAAGCCTTGAAGAGGTCATGATCAGACGAGAAAGGTCTCCCAAAGCCATGACAACGCACGCGTTCGAGGAAGCTTGAAGGTTTGAGTATCGTTGGAGTCTTGCGGTAGTTGAGCCATAGTCATAGTAAAATCTCCGTACACAGGGAACACTCGGTGAATCTCCAACTCATTGCTCATCGAAGATGAGGACGAGAATAATTTTCGCTTCAAGACGAATACACTGGGGCCAAAAGCCATAAGTACCGATAAGCATCGTTGAAAACACGGCTCACCTTCCTTCTTCCCAGTTATTACCTGCTTCTTTATGTGTTATAATCGCGACAATCCTCTGATGTCGTAGAGTTGAGTAATTTTTGATTCCGCTTGCATCTGGTGCTGTATTATCATTGGAAGCAGAAGGAGGAAGTAATATGCATTCCAAAATAAATTTAATTTCATCGGAAGGTCGTAAAAGCAGTTTGATTGAATCTTCTAGTCCAACCATTGGGTTTAGCAAAGGGCTTGTTATTTGAGCAAGAGCTAAGATGTCGTCATACCGACTTGAGTCCTTAAATGGAAGGTGTCAAAGCAGTAAATACGAACTGACGTCAGCATTCTTTTGCTACTTACGAAAATTCCCTTACAATCTTGGACTATGTATTACAAGAGTATGGACATTCCTGCGGCGGACTCAGTCCTGAGGCCTGAAGGTTGAAAAGTAGAAACGGGATTCTAGAACATTATATGTATTTGTGTGGTCACAAGATGAAGCACGACTACAGATTAACAGTTACGAGATAGAATATATGATTTCTGTAAGGTTCAGGTTAGCAAATGAATCGAATCTAGCAGAAACCCTGTACTCACAATAAAAAGAGACTAGACTACTTCTGTCTGCGGTAAATTTTACCTAGAAAACTCGTAAATATCTGTCTCTTCAGGACACCTTGCTGTCCTGGAGCACCCTCATCGATGTTGTTGATCATCTCATTTAGTGACTTGAACACTCCCTCTTCATACACGGCGTATTTCTCTCTCAGTCCGATCTCCTCGAACACCTTCTTGACACGGTTCTCCGCCTCTCCGAGATATCCCTGCTCCTCGCCGTTCTTTCCGGCAGCCATCTTCTTCGCCAACTCTTTTTCTGCCTCCGTAGGCTTGACACCGTAGTTCTCGTCTAGAATCTTCCTTTGTTCTGATGTAGCATAAGCCAGAGCAGTGTTGATACACCATGAACATTTGTTGTCGACAATGTCAGTGCCGACTTTACCAATCTGAGCAGGGACACCAGAAAAGTCAAGGAAGTCGTCTTGAACTTGAAAGTACTCTCCAAGAGGAATGAGAATATTTTTCGCGACTTCGTAGGGTGCGATTGGTTCGGGAGATGATGGAAGGGTATACGAGGTAGGGATACCACAGAACAGCATTGCGAGGGCAACAGGGAGATAGAAAGAGTAGAAAGCGGTTTTGTAGATGACAATCAGCGAATGTCTGTATGTTGGAGTCAGCTGAGTGTGCTCAGAGACGAATAGGGCCTAGATACTCACTTCTTCAATGAGAAACGATTCAAATCGACATCGTTTTCTGGAGCAGTGATCAGATCGATTAGTTGACCCATCTCGGTTTGGTAGGTCACTTCATGGAATAATTCCAAAAGGTCAACATAGTAGGATTCCTTCTTGAAATGGACTTTGAGGAGACGATAGATGGCTGCTTCGAGCATAAACGAATCGTTCATGGCAATGAACCCGATTTTTGGGACGCGATACCAGCAGGGCTGGCCACGGCGCGTGATGGAGGAGTCCATAAGGTCATCAGAGACGAGGAAGAATGCTTGAAGCTGTTATGAAGGTCAAGAAGAAGAAAACAAAGTCTGATAGAAGATTGTTATACACACCAGCTCAACGCCCCAACCTAGGACAGCTGCCTGAAGGTATTCCTCATCGGTGAGTTTACGGCCTAGTAGGATCTCTGACGAGTCAACGACAGACATGCCACGGTTGAGCTTTCCGCCAGGTACATTGTAGTCCAAGTTCTGTGGAAGATTTGAGACCGAGAAAAGATAGCAAAGGATTAAACACGTACCTTGGCATACCATTCTTGTGCTTCCTGGGGCATTCCGCAAGATTTGAAGTGATCCAAGAGCTCGTCACGAATCCCATTCCAAGCGCCTTCGAATTTAGCTCGTCGTGCTGCTTTGTCGGTTGAGGCCATAATAGAGTAGTGGGTCAAGGGTATTCTAGCAAATAAGGTCCTATTTATAAACAATAAAGTTTAGGGAACCGGTAAGAGGACAGGGTGGGTCGAAAACAAGAGAAACAACGGCTGTGTACGTTCATCGGTTATTTTATGTACTTTCAGAGCAGAATATAGAATCGAACCATAATTATTCGGTCCGTTCACCTCACTTGTGTGTACGTATGGAATTAGATTCGCCGCTGTAGTAGACTGTCGATGTTTAAGCAAGAGATAAATCTGTACTTCCTATGAGGGCTATGACCGATATGGTACAACAAAAAACCGAGTAATAAGTAGTCCAAAACTTCAGCGTAAGAGAAATTCAAATTTGGCTAGCGGCCGCACGGCCGTGCGAGGGTAACTTTTTAGCGCTCGTGCACTTCGTCCTGTTCGTTCTTCATCTACCCTTGACCTTCTATTCCCTTTGTGTGGTCATTGACTTTCAAACTCTCTACTTGGAATCAGTGAAATCTCAACTGATGATTGACATGAATGCTCACTTTCTTCACATGCTAAAATCAAACAATATTCTCAGCTGACCCCTTCGTTTTTCTCTGGAAGGAGAGATCAGAAGTCCAACTTGCGCCTGAAATCAAGTTCCGATGACCTTGCAGCGTGCTCCAAAACCTACAAAGACAGTATATATAGAAAGCTTCTCCATAACCTTTGCTCTTTTCGACCCGGAGTTATTCTCGCAGCAATATGTCGAGTTTGCGGCGTGAGGAAGAGTCTCTTCAGCATACAGAGCTAGATGTCGATGTGGAGAAGCGAACTTCTTCTTCAAGCGGCCCTTCTGACGCTGAGAGGGAGGGAACTGCTCATCAGAATGAACTAGGTCCAAAATCGAAGCGAGCACATTTCTTCTCACCTCTGGATCCTGCGGTCGCTGAAGCCGTAAATCTGGATGCAGAAACAGTCGAGTATACTCCGGAGGAAGAAGTGCGTGTACTCTCAAGTCTTTGAGTCAAATCTCCGAGGTCTCTAAATTTCTTGACATGAAGTATAAAGTGAAGAGAAAGATTGACAATGTAGTCCTTCCTCTGGTGATATGCAGGTGTGTCATTTATTCATTCTAAGTTTGATCTGGAATGAAATAAATCTCAGCTACATTTGTGAGTGCTATCTACTCTATCGGGACCTTTTGCTGAATGCCGTTTGAGCGAAGTTAATCAATTCGGTAAGTCACAACTTTCAAGGCGCTGGATTGAAACTAACTGAAATACAGACCGGACGAATATGTGAGTGTTTGAGAAGGTTTGAGAGTGTCAAACAATTGACCTAAGAATAACGGAAACAGCGGCAATGCTCATGTTATCACTGCATTCAATGAAAACTTTGTATGTTTGAGAGGAGCAGACGCACTGCTTGATGACCACTAATCGGAACTTTGCGCAGGGCATTACGGATAATAAAAAATGGACCTTGGCATTGAGCATCTTCTACGTCGGCTATTGTACGCATCTCCTCGAAGTAGTCATCAGCTCTAAGTATCAATCTAATATATATACAGGTCTTTTGGAAATGCCTGCCAATGGTGACATCTTTCCGATCTGTTGACGTATTTCCTTTAACATATCTCTCAACCTTAGTCTTACAAAGGCGCATTGGTGCTAATAGATTGTAAGTAGATTCTCTGCGGCCGTAACTCCTCATCACTAACTAAGGCCATGGCCCTACTGTAGCTTCTTCCTCTCGTTGACCTTCTGGGGTCTAGCTTCACTCTCCTTCGTATATGCAAAAGGATATGGTGCTCTTTTAGCTTTGCGGTATGCTTGCTCAGCGTTTACGAGTCACTTTATGAACTAAATGACAATGACATAACGATCAGCGTACTTTTGGGAATCGGGGAAGCTGGTTATTACGCTGGAATGATTTATTATCTTTCATTCTGGTATAAACGGTAAGGTCTTTAGATAATCTCATACATTTTCTGACTGTTGTATAACTGAATGGAAGACATGAACTTGCCATGCGCGTGAGGTGAGAAGCCTCTCTCGAACCTTCCTGGATTTCAATGCTGATATGTTGAGTAGCTTGTGTATGACCGGTACATATCCAGGTGCCATTGGTGTGAGTTTGCCTTCCATCAAATACTTAGAGTTACTTGCAAGTGACTAAGAGATGACATCAGGGTCTCCTAGCATTTGGTCTTGTTCGGGCGAAAACATCCGTTCTTGATGGGTAAGCTTCAACGATTAAAAGCTACCGACCAACTTGCTCAAACAGGTCCCAGATGGCAGTTCTTGTATCTCGTACGTTCAAGCCCTCGTTGAAGCTTGTCGCATTCAAGAGAGCCAATACATTCACTCGCAGATTGAAGCGATACCGACCCTCATCATGGCCACCATGATCCTATTCTTCTTGCCTCCCTTCCCTTTCTTTGCCACTTTCCTTACTCCCCGCGAGCGAGCTATTGCCCAAGCGCGCCTGAACCGTGATCACAAGCCCCAATCCCATGGTGGGATGAACGGCTGGCAAGGTTTTAAGGCTGTAGTCACTGATATCCATGCATGGATGTTTATGACTGTATACGCGAGCTGTAAGCCACCACTTTTCTGCTTCGTGAAGTTTACCTGAGCGCGTGGCCAGTCAACGTTGGGGTCGCAACGATTTCATATTTCTTACCAACAGTATGTGACGATTAGATGATTAGGCTGAATTGTTCCAAGCCTCTATTTTTCTGTATCGCTAGATCATTGCAGGCCTTGGATTTACTGCGATTAACGCGCAAGGCTTGACCGTTGCGCCATACATTGTTGGGTAAGGCCAAACTTCAGAACTTCAATTCGATGCTTACACTGAGAAATTTCACAGCTGGTTCATGGTAATATTCCAAGCCTGGCACAGCGATAGGACCCGCGACAGAGGCTGGCACATTATGCTTTCTTGCTTCGTATCGTTCGTCGGTTATCTCATCCTGGCCACTGCCGTGCAAGAGAGCGTTGGTGCGGCATACTTTTCCCTCTTCTTGGTGATTGGCGGACTCTATTCCTTGTTTCCCCTCGTCATGAGCTGGGCAGCAAATACCTTTGCACCTACATCAAAGCGAGGTGTAGGAACGGCTTTCATCGTGTCGATATCCAACTGTGTATCGATGTAAGTCCATGTTTCACGCATATCGTTATTGTCTGTTACACTGAGCCACATTGGAATGTTAGAGCTTCACCGCAAATCTATTTCGACCCGGAAGACAGTTATAGGAAAGGCCACGCAATATCAGCTGGGTATAATTTGTCTTTCTCTGCTCATTCACTCCTGGTGTTAATGAGTGAAAACGCTTCAGCTGCGTTTTCTTATCCATGCTTGTAGCATTCCTACTCCGGATGAGGCTTTCTAGGCTCAACAAACGTAATGCAGAAAAACTCGATTTGATGACCGAAGATGAGAAGGCTTCACTGGGTCAAGTCTCTGAAATCAGCGATATGGATCCTAGATATGTCTTCATGACCTGAGCGAAATTGCCAAAAATCAATATGCGAATATTGATCACCCTTTTTGTCGAGATATCACCAGCTTTGACATCGTGCCCACACTGGGGATAAGTCTAGTGTGTACATTGCCACTGGGATTCGAAAGTTCAGAAGAACTCCGCATTCGATAGTAAATTTTCTGCCTGACAGACTCAAGCTAGTGAGTGAAAACAAGTATTATACGCTTCTGTGAGTGTGTATTGCATTGGTGCTTTATATGGGATATGTTCGCTTCAAACACAGAACGGAACTGTTCAAAGCTCGTTCAAGTTGTCACTGGTGGCAGTGAACTTGGGCATTGTTTGGACACAGTGTTTGCCTGGCCTCATATAATATTCGATTTCCATATCGACGGCTGCCATAAAGGCGGTAAGTAATTGCTTGGTAAATTTCGCTCAATGTAAGAATTTACTACTTAGTACTGGATATGTACTAGTACTAACGGCAAGACTCGTCGGACACGGTCACTGCCACGAGCGCCAACCGTTCCCTATACCATCCCTATACTGAAATTCGAATAGCTTTGCCTTCTTGTTTTGCCTTCAGTCCTTAGAATGCATCTTACCGTGAATTCTGGAAGATTCGGGATTGCCGATGTTTTTATTCTATTCAACTCGCCGTTGTACCTCAAAAATACTCAAAAAGGTTAGTCCATTTGAACATACTTAAAGAGTGTCAGTCAATCCAAACTTTTGGATTTTCTAATTTAGTGGTTGCAGGCTGAGAATTTGATCTTGGTAAGCCTCGGTGGAGGGGAAGAGATTTTTCCTCGATTTGTCGCCGTCACTCTACTACGTGGATCTCCAACAATGCATCATTTAAAGAGTTGCTCCTCGCGCGCTCAATTCGGTTCTTGGCCTGCCTGTATCATATATATCGCGGAAAGCCTTAAAAGCCTTGATTAAACCAACTTTCCAGGTTTTGACCCACTGTTTCTTCTGCTCTACTATGGAGGCTTTCTCATCGAAATACCACGAGCTCGGAATCATGGCGGAATGCGTCTCGCTGATAGGTGCTTTAATATCATTCAGTCCATATACGCGTCTCATGCCCTGATATATGCGTCGTACAGGCGTTTCCGTGCTTTCTTTCTGCTTATCACGACGTGTACCAAGATGGAGGCAGTGGAAGCATCTGACCTGGGGAAGGACGTGTGTTCTATTAGTGCTTCTCGATTCGTGCGTCCCTTATTGATTACTTCTCAAATTCACCGTGACACCGTTGGTATCGTAGCTGGCTTTTTGTCTTCTTCTGTGAGTAAGACGTGCGGAATCTTATGTTGTGCTAAAACCCAAGAAGCTGGCCTGTTGTCATCTGGTATCGGTTTCTCGACGTCCTACACAACTTGCTCTCTTGCAATATACACTTGTATCAGTTTCTATGCGATCAGCAAGGTAAAGCTCGTACTTGGCGTTTTTCGAATCAATTATACTTACTGATAGTGAATCAGATCCTTATATACGCGTTTCTTTCAGAAAAGGTCCGATTTTCTTTGTTTCAGGATCTGTAGCACCCTGGATAAATGAGGGACTAACTTCAAACAGGTATATATCGTTTGGACAGGTGGCAACCAAACCTCGCGTCTCAAGGCGAAAGTATATCTCCTCTGTGCATTTGTGCTGTTGGGATACGTCGTAGTCGGGATTTTAACGGTTGTAGGAAGAGACAGCACCGTTCGTCGTGACGGCGTGTGTGTCATTGGATTGAAAGCATATGCGTACGCATACTCTTACTCGTGCCAATTTGAAGAGCTCACTTTCTCTCAGCACAATCAGCTTGATAGTATACGATATGAGTCTCAATATTTTCCTCACAGCTATGTTCCTTTGGCCGTTGTGGATATCACATCCTATGAGCCCAAGGCTACGGTCTATTGCCAAACGAACATTATAGTGAATAATCGCATTTGTGCAGATGTGATTCATGTGCTGACATTGGCAATGTAGTGGAGCGTCCACAAGCCTCATTTCATCCATGGTGAGCTTTTCACACCGAGCATTCGTCAAGAGTATGTTTAACACAGTGGTGGATTCTAGATCAACATAGCTATACTTTTTCTACTGGGCGGAAACGAGTTGGGCTGGATCTGTCTAAGCAGTTGTGTAGCTGATGTGGGTTTTTTTTTCTGACTCCCAGAGATGTTAGTGAAAAAAAAATCAGGTCACTATTAACTCACTTGCCCTATTCTGGTGGGGTACCGTTTCGTTTCACAGTTGGACATCATCAGCCTCATCTGTATCATACTTATCGCACAGGCTTAGCTCAAGCTCTTCGTTATCTGGCGATGTTGTCCAGGATCGATTTTCGCTTCCAACTATGGACATGAGCGCCTTGACTTTCGTCCGTATTGATTCAACAAGGCCCACGGCGATCACTTCGGCCCAAGACACACTCCAGCCACAGTTGGGATCATCTACTACGATACCAGAAGCATTCTTCGATTACATTCCTTCAGTGCATATGACTTTGAGGGGTGACCACGAAAAACAAACGGTCAGTCTTAATGTCTGCCTAGAACTTTCGCATCGGTAAGTTTATGTTGTTGATGCCAGCAGGAGCATCAGTTCAAAACCTCGAAACCTCTTTCACACGAGAGAACATGCACCATAGCGTATCCCGACGTGAGTTCTACACTCTCGTGTACCCAAATACACTCATCTTGTCAATGTCATCTGTTAGATTTCTGGTTCGAACATTTTGCCAGACAGCCATTATACACCCAATTTCGGCACCACAATGCCTGAACTCCAACCTCAAACAGATTCAGAATCAGGACAGCATACAGCCAGAGTGGAGGAAGAGAAAGATATTTGCGATCTAAAATAATCATGCGCATTTCTGAAATGGTTCAGTAATCGGAAGGCCGCAGGTGACGCTCTTGTTGTTTTTGTATATGGGCCTAAGCGTCCCTTTGTATAGTACAATCCAAAATCCACCACCATCTAATAGAGCACCGCCATTTCAGCTGAGACTATAGCAAGTCCAGCACCAGTCATGAATAAAATGGGCAGCAGGTTCCAAAAAGCAAACTGTGTCTGTCGAATGTCAATCCCTTTCTGTACCAATATCGCCCGCCAAAGCAAACCCGCAAGACTAGCTGAAAACGTGAAACTGACTGCGCCAATATTACTGGCTACAGCAAGCGCGATGCCTGCTGCTCGCGTGCTGTCTGAAGGAAAATTCGGTGCCGCACGAACGACTTTTGTGAGGAGGATGGTAGCACCAATGTTGGTGCCAGCGACATTGCACATGACTACACCAATCACACCTATTAGCCATATCGAAGAATGTATTTGTCCCTGAGAAGCTATGGAAAGCCAATGGGCGAAGACGTCAATCCAACCTTGATGCTGTAGCGCTTCGATAAGGATGAACTGAGAGAATGCGAAGGGTACCAGAGCGAAGGGCAGTCGCGGTAAAGCGGTGAAAAAGGTAGGAAAATGGGCAGCCATGCGGGCATGTGTGGCTTGTAGGCGACGGCGGGAATTTGGAAAGAAAATTTTAGATTCGCTGGATCCGGTCACTTTTGAAGGTGATGGAGGAGACGACTTGTTTGGGCTTTCAGGTGAAGTCAGTGTATCAGTAAGGGTGCGTGCAATGGAGCCAAATGTTTCTTTGCGGTGTGGACCCTCTCCTGTGGTCGATGTTGCTGCTCGCTGGATCTGCAAATACATAGGATCGTCGTCGTCGACAGTTGCATCTTCCTTGGTATCTGAGGAGTGATTGTGATGAGGCAACTTTCCAGTCACAAAGCGATAATGATCCCAAGTAATGTCAAATATGAGTTTTGCCACCGCAAATGGTAGACTGATTTTCCAGACGTCAATCTTGAAGAAGCTGACAATGATGATGACTACCAAACATGTTCCAAGGATGAGACTTCCAACGAGGGCGCCTCCAGGATCACGAATGACACTTCTGGGATCTAATTTTCCTGTAGTACGTAGTTTTCGAGGAATGTGTCTTTCGTCGCGAAACTGAAGAGCTAAAGCCAGGAAGCATACGACGGTGCATGCAAGAAATGGCAGGATGGTATAAGCGGTGAATGCGACATTATTGATAGCAAATCCTTCGCAAACAACCACGTTGGTTATATTTCCCACGAATAGTACCATACTAGCGGTGTTGGCAGCAGCGAACTCGGATATGAGCCAAGGCATGGGTTCCAATTCGGTCGCAGTGGTGTAATAGACCAAAAAAACTGCAAGGGATATGAGCATTGTACTTCCAACGTTCTTGGTATAAACTCACCCGTTCCGGAAAGGATAACAGGATCGTTTCCCAGAAACACACTCAACGATGTGAGCATTAGGTAGAAGTAGAAGTAGAGCCTCCAGCCATTTGAACCACCCTTATTACTTACCCAGAAAGCTGACGCTTGTAGGATCCCGCTAATATCGAGAGTTATGGCCATATAAGCCAAAGAAGAGAACAATATCAAAATATTGTACGGTTTGATGCCGTCTAGAAAATGGCGTTCAGGACAACGTCACAAGGCGAGGGAACCACACTCGCCAGTTCCAACGATTCCGTCACGAATCTAGTACAAATTTATGAGCTGGTGCATTTATTGGAGGGTACCTTGATTCTCAAACCTGAGTCGAGCCTAAGCATTGTGAAGCCCATAGGATTGCAATGATTGCAGGCGGCGTTGTCGTCAAATCAATTGGAATTTTTTTTCTCCCAAGGCGCGGAATCCGTATCGGTATAGAGATTGGACGAATTACTAGAGCGATGGAGAGGATGAAGAGGATGAGGGTGACGATTGAAAACCGTGTAATCATTGATGACAACCCAGTAAGTAGAGCTGTGTAAAAATGGGATATTCAGACGTTCAGGATGTGGTGATAGGAGGACACCTGGAGGACATACTGCACTCACATAATAATCTTGAGTGTGGGCAAATCTGAGCAACATTTGTCGGAGATAGGCATTATAATGAAGCCATCCTTATAACGGCATTTTTTTAAAAAAATGATATTGCAAGGCTTAGTAAGCTGTAGATCTTTTAGTGGTTTGTGCTAGGAGAGCCAGAGCTTACACCAACTACTCAACAGTGGCTTGTAAACTATAGAGTTTATCTGAAGCCAAATAGTGTTGGTAGACATATGTGATGATATACTGACTGAGGGCTGAATGTAAAATGGGGGTGCAAGAAAACTAAGTAATGCCAAAACCAACACACATCCAACAAAACATGGTTAACATTGCTCAAGGACCTGCAACCCAGTTGAGGAAGCGGGCTCGGTAGGTGGAGATGGAACCAGTTTGATGAAGATCTTCGAGTTTGTTTAAAGCTTTGTTTGTTAGGTGAGAGTCTCCAAAATGCTTCCTAAACACATGTAGGAATTGATTGAAGTCATTAATTAGTTTTCCAGAATCCATTAGATCACAATTGTTGATCCAGACAGATTTATTTATACCACTCTCAATGTAACCATCTGAGGGGTCAGAGACCCCAGGGTGGTTAAGAACTGGGCTGGCTCAGCAACCCCCAGGGGGGGATAAGAGCTGGTTACCAGCTATAGTGAGCCTCAAATCACCAGATGTACACAAGATCCAATCTATTGGAGTATACACAATGGAGGTGAACAAGAATAAGGCCGAAGATTACATAATATCTGCCACAACCAAAATCCTAATCACCCCTAACTCATTCCCTTCCACTTCCCAACTTGTGGAAATCCGTTCATCGATCACCGCAACTCACTTTAGAACTCTGTACTCAGATGCCGTATTATTCTGTACCTTACTTTTACCTATAAAACCCTATCTACAAAAACATGTACGAGGACTTTTCCTCTTAGAACGTATCGGAATTCACTCCTTACTTGAGTTACTGAACGGATTCTAACGAGTCTAAAAGCTAAGTTAGCCTGCTAAGCTACCGCGACATATTTTTAACTTCTAAAGTAGTGTATTCCAGCTGGACAGCACCATCATCAGTCTGATCAACTGGTGACTTCCTCCAGCTCTAGCGTGTGTAGATGTCTTACCACAATCTATGGTCCAGATGTACTCAGAGTGTCCCGGCTGTTCCCGGCACTCTGAATACCTCCCCGAGAATTGACGAGTCAGAACCTAATCCTGACTTGCCACTTACCCCGATTGAGTCCAAAGGACAGTCGAGGGCACCTTCGCCAAAGGGCCAAGGCTACAAATCCGCGCTATCTGAGCCGGATGAAACTGAGTCCGTCGGACCATCTGAAAGGAATTCGCTTCCACGGCCTAGTGAGACCGTTGGAGGGCGAGTTGCCCATACATGGACTGACGAGCCCACAAAGAATATGAAGTCTGTAACAACCGAAACTGAGCAAGAGAGTTCATTAAGCTCAGAACAAGGACTCACAATACAGATGGCGGAAGCCAACCTAAGCCCAGAACAACATGGGCTAGTACAACTGAGGCAAAACACGATCCGAATATTGGATGCAGATGATGAGTCCCAAGCTGAGGGGCCTTCATCCGGAAAGGGCAAAGAACTCGACCCGCTGAATTGGGGAAATATAACCCTTAATAATGATGAGAGAAACCCGGACGTACAAAATTAGATCCTGGCAAGCATTGGTGAAGCAAACCAGCAGCGGGAAGCTTCCAGAGCATGTGATCGTATGCATGACATGTTTGAAGATTTTTGCGAATGGCAGCACCAGGAAACTGAACGAATAAACGCTGCATATCAAAAGAGAATTGATGAATTAAAAGAAAAGGTAAACCAAAGCCGAGACGTGCCCGGTGCAAACAATTCTGCATTACGGTTCGTCTCAACAATGGAACCTGAGGCGAAGCACACCAGACTTACGGGGAACAATATGAGTAAGCTTCCCAGCTGCCCTTTGGAGTTGACTGCAACTACCAGCCATGTAGGCAACTTGTTTAATCACATGAAGGTCGTAAAGAGGGAGGACACATCAGCAAAATCAGAAATGTATAAATGGTATGATGACATACACATCATACATCATCATAGCTACCTGGAGTGGTATGATCGGCGGAAGGGGGTACGTGTCAGCATACGGTGATCATACACTCTGTATGATGCACCCAGCCCTTCCCTGTATGATGTCATACTCGCCTCATACTCATTTATACGTCGTTAAAATAAAACAAAATTTCTGGGAACGTTTGTTGAATTGCATAGTATAATAATTATACTTAAGTACTAGAATAGTAGCATCCAGATATGTCACGTAGAATGTGCCTGACCAATTTTCTTCCACCAGTTCAACCCATCCATTGAATTCTTCAGCTCCAGAACATCTACCGCTAGACAGGATTTATTGTGTATGATTTCCAAAAGTCAGTGAGGAGGTATCAGGTGCTTGTATCGACAGACGAGTAGGGGTGGTGTATAGGTCAATAATTGATCATCATCTTCTGAACTTGGATATTTGCACGTCCTATGGGAGACAAAGGTGAACATGAAGTCAGTAAACATATAGTGACAACAACAAGCTCGAAAAAAATGGAGCTGAACTCACCCCTGATTTCTGGTCAAAGACTTTGACGATAGCACTGCTCCTTAGTTCTCTTTTGCCTATGATGATGAAGGATATAGTAGGCATGTTGTTGACTCCTACATTCTCTTCGCTAATGATTCTGACGCCATGTTTTATCTGCTTGGGAGCCATCAAAAACACATCGAAGAATAAGTACCAAGAATACTAACTGACTTTTTTTCCAGTGTCGGATCCAACAACATCCTCTTGAGCCTGTGCATCAAGCTGTGCAGCAACCCATGTCTGTCATGACAACTAAGTACCTATATCATTTTCTTTCTTTCGTTTCACATGCTCTAGTAACCACATGACCGCGTTCGTTACTCATCGTTCATCTGACCACTCACTCTCGCGCTGTCATTAGTTTATTGTTCTTTCCTTGTTCCTCATTCGTTCTTCACTATTCCACTCTCGCGCTCTTGTTCTTTGTTCTTTGTTCTTTTACCCTTGTCCCTTTACTCTGGTTCCTATTGTTTCAGATTCGTATATATAGTACAGTAGACAGCTACCAGTTCCCTATCTCGACCTCTTGGTCTTTGGGAACTAGGTTCGTGTTTGTATCTTTGTTTACACTCAATATTGACTTGGTCTTTGGGAACTAGCTTGCCTTATTTGACCCTTGTGATTGGCCCTTTGTGCTATCACAGTTGCTGAGATCACTTTTCCTTTCTGCCTTTGTGTGTTGAGCGTTACTCACACTCAGGTTTGTGCTTGTACCGTGCTTTCAATCACTTCCCATTGTCACTTCCGCCAACGTCGCGACATTAGGTCGAGATCTTTTACTCGTACCATCAGCCCTATCACTGATCTTACGGGGAGTGGAAATCGGAATCCACCGATTCTCCACCTGTTATCACCACCACGCCTACTTTCGAAGTTAACACTGACTGTTCCAAAAACTATCACACATTTAACACTGTAGAACATTTTGACGTTCACTGGGCAACTGAAGACGAAGATAACTTACACACTGGGAACCTTGCGACAAAAATCCCTGTCCCAATCGATACTTGCTTACAGTCAAACACAACTATGATCCAACTGATCGACACATCCACATCTCACAACCTGTCTCTCCAGTAATACCCGAACCCACTGCAGCCTTCACTAGAGTAGGACGATCTTCGAATCCTAGCTCCCGCGCTTCTCCCGCATTAGTACCCACTACTATTGCGGCACTTTCATCTGAATCAGAATCAGAACCAGAACTCGAATCAGAATCAGAATCAGAACCCGAACCCGAAACTACACTTAATCCCACTTCTGAAATGATGCACAACTTCTCCCTCCAAGAACTTGGGAATCTGATCGGTCAGCTGGCCCATCAACAAACAGAGCTACAAATGATGGTAGCTAGCATGGCGAACAACACCAGCACCAACAAGGGGATCAGTAAGCCCCAGCCCTATGATGGAAAGAGAAGTGACAACGCCCGCCGCTTCATAGCCGCATTTGAGCTATGTGTTATATTCATGCGATAATGGTTCCATAATATACGCGTTAGTCATCGCTATCATATCGCTAAGTTCTCCCTTCGCGACTTCGCCCTACTCTCTTCGCTAGTTAACACTTCGCTCTCTTACACTTCGCTCGCTTCGCTGACTTCGCGTCATACTACTGATATGTTCGCATGTTCATTTGTTCACTTGTTTATTATGTTCTATCCTTTGTTTCGTTTCTCTTATTATCTTTTACATCCCCTTTTATTCTATTGTCTTTTTCATTCTTATTGTCATTTCTTATCTACACGTCTGACATACGAGATAGCGAATTAGTATAAATAGGTAGCATCGAGTATGGTAGACTTTAGTTTTGAAATCGACTTAGATTGACTCCGAACGCCCTCTTCTAAATTCAACCACTATCTTCGTATTCGCTTCGCCAACGAGCTTCGCTCGTTACTTCGTCGGACAGCGCGGTGTATAGAGGTGTTGCTAATAGCTTCGCCGAAGTCCAATCTCGCTCGGAGGTTGTCAGATCGCTTCGGGATCTCGTTTGCTCGATATTTCGTCCGAAGGATTTGCACGATCTTAACACTATGGGCAAATGGAGTACACACCTTACGATCCAATGAAAGGGAACGAATCAAATCGGCCATCTCATTCCTCGAAGGAGATGCTGCTATCTGGGCTACCCCAGTCTCGGAAAACATCAGTCAAGTGGCCAACAACACTCCGGATACGAATCTCATCTACCCTACTTCGCAGTCATTTCGAGAGGCCTTCAAGGCATGATTTGAAACAGTCAACCCAGTGATAGATGCGAAGGACACTCTGAAGACCCTATTTCAGGGGAAGACGACTGTCGCTGCCTATGCAGCTGCCTTCAAACAGTACTCGAGCTGTACTGGATACTCGGACCCGGATCTCCGAGACCGCTTCTATCATCACCTAGCAGCGCGTATCAAAGATGGCCTTGTCAACTCGGCAGCAAATACAGACACCCTGGATAATCTCATCAAGGAGTCCATCCGGATTGACATCAGACAGATCGAACGAGCTCGGGAGAAGGGACAGAGTCTGGTAAGCCATCCCCATACCCCAAATTCAAGCACCTTCCACCCTGCCCCATTCACTCCGGCCCGAGATCCATTCGCCATGGACATCAATGCCATGAGCCCAGGTCGATCGGTGGAGGACTACCGGAGGTTCATGACCGGGAAGTGTTATGGATGCGGATCCAAGAGTCACTGAAAAGCTGATGGACACCACGAACGGGACATTTGCAACCATTGCGGGCTCACGGGACCCATAGCAGCGGTTTGTCAAAGGAAATTCATGGGTCTCCCTAGGCCCACTACAGACCAAACAGTGGCAGCCTCAACCTTCGCGGAACCCTCTACCTCCACCATTGCCGCAACACCTGCTCCTCTCCCCGACTTTTCCTCTATCCTGAAGCAACTAACGGACAATCAGAAAGCGTTGGCAGACCAGATCTCAGAGCTGCGCCAGAATTTTTAAAGTGGGAACCTGACTCGGCTGCTGCCTGGTTCCCTCAGCTGTACTCTAAATTGACATCTATTTATGCATCTACCTCCTCCTGTACAATCGGTTCTACTCAATTTAGCAATCTTTCTCATTTTCGCGTACCGATTAAGCTACAAGGCAGATTCAAGAGTACAAGCAACGCAGCAATGATAGACTCTGGAGCAACGGGCCTATTCCTTCACCAACGCTTTGTGGATAAACACCATATCCACACCCGTCCCCTTCATCACCCAATCACTCTTTACAACATTGATGGGACCCTCAATAACACCGGGAAAATCACACACTCCACACGACTCCTATCCACAGTAGACAAAAACCCACCCCAACTCCTCGAATACCTCGTCACCAACCTAGGCTCCGAAGATATTATCCTCGGACTCCCTTGGCTCCGGAAGGTTAACCCTGATATAGACTGGAAGAAAGGACGGCTAACGCAACTATCCGCTAAACCATCGACGATGACTATTGAGGAGATCCCCGAATTGAAGGAAGGTAATGTCAGAGGAACGACAGAGGAAATCCTGGAGATTAACCCACAACATGCCCCTCTGCCACCACCGCTTATAAACGAGCTCAAGGAACTGGAGGAAATTCACAAATATGGAGAAGGTACACCTGTATATCGACTGGTTGGTAATCGGAAGAGGAGAAGGGCATTGCTACGTGCAGGAATAATTGGTCACACATCAGAAGAACTTTGGTGTGCCGCCGGTTATACTTATTCCCAACAGTTGGCCAAAGCAGCACATAAGGATAAACCACAAAAGACTTTTGAAGAAATGGTACCCACTATTTATCAGAAACATGCTAAAGTCTTTTCAGAAAAGGAATCCGAACGCCTACCAGAGCACAAGCCCTGGGACCATGCTATTGATCTGAAGCCTGACGCACCTGAAACCCTGCGCACCAAGATTTATCCAATGTCACCCAATGAACAGGAGAAACTAGACCAATTTTTAGATGAAAACCTACAAAAAGGGTATATCCGTCCCTCTAAATCCCCACTAGCATCCCCAGTCTTCTTTGTCAAAAAGAAGGATGGGAAACTCCGCTTTGTACAGGATTACCGACAATTGAATGAATACACGGTCAAAAACCGATATCCGCTTCCTCTGGTCACTGACATCATCAGCTGCTTACAAAAATCGAAGATATTTACCAAGTTTGATGTTCGCTGGGGATACAACAATGTGCAGGTGAAGGAAGGACATGAGTGGAAGGGAGCATTTGCAACTAACCGAGGGCTCTTTGAACCTTTGGTCATGTTCTTTTGTTTAACAAACTCCCCCACTACGTTTCAAGCCTTGATGAATTCGATTTTTGCTGACCTAATTGCCTCAGGGAAGGTGGCTGTTTACCTGGATGACATCCTGATCTTCACCGAAACACTGGAAGAGCACAGAACCATAGTCCACAAAGTCCTTACTCGGTTGGCCCAGCACGATCTCTATTTACGACCGGAGAAGTGTGAGTTTGAACAGTCATCCATTGAGTACCTAGGACTTGTCATCAGCGAAGGCGAAGTGCGTATGGATCCAGTAAAAATAGAAGCGGTGAAGAACTGGCCTGCTCCCACCTCACTTCGTGATCTCCGAGGCTTCTTAGGGTTCGCCAACTTCTACCAATGGTTCATCGAGGGGTTTGCAAAGAAGGCCCGACCACTCAATGACCTCACGCGGAAGGACATCAAATGGCAATGGGGATCGGCACAGCAGGAAGCATTCGAAACCCTAAGGGACGCCTTCACCTCAGCCCCGATTCTGGTGCTATGGGACCCAGGAAGGCCAACCCGGATCGAAGTAGACGCTGATATGCTGACTGAGGGCTGAATGCAAAATGAAGATGCTAGAAACCTGACACCAACACACACACACACCAACACTCAAACACAAGTTCTTTAAGGGTGCAAAGAGGATCTAAACTTCAAAGTACAATCTTCTAAACTCTGTATTCAATGGTTTTGATAGTTTTTCTGACACAAGTTCTATCAAACTTGGGCTTGCAATTGCTACTGGATTCTTTAATCTGACTTGCTTCTAATAACTTTACTGAACTGGACTCTGAATAACTTTACTCTCTTTTCTTTTCTTTCTGAGTTATGAGTACAATCTTTCTGAGTTATACAAGCTGTCTGACTTCTGATCTCTCTGCTTTTTCTATTCTGGTGCTGAAACTAAACTTCCCTTTTGTTGGACTAGCACTCACAACAAAAGTGGGGGGGGAAGCAAGCTTGTCTCTCTTCTTGGATTTGAGCCCTTTTTATATCCTGACCCATAGATCCAGATCTGCTGTTCTACATATTACTAATCATTCCAGAAGCTTCTCAGCTCCACAGTTCTAGAACATGTCATGACAACTGTCAGACTCCTGTCATGACACATTGCAACTGTCAGATCCCTGTCATGACACATTGCAACTGTCAGATCCCTGTCATGACACATGACAACTGTCAGATTACTGTCATGACACTTTTCTAATCAGAATTCTGTTGTCTAGCCCCTAGCTGTCAACTTGGTAGCTTGCCAACCTGTCATCTGGATCATCATCATCTGTACAAATTTCGGAGTTTTTGCTTTCTGCTTCACTGGAAACTAACTGGGTTGGCTTATAGGACTCATCATGCATGATAATCACAAAAAAACCACTTTATACAGGTGTAGTTGGGCACAAAGAATGGGTTTTAGTACTGCTTCAAGCTGATTATAACTGAGTATCACCACTGAGAACCTTCACAGCTCATCTGTAGTGGCCTTCTGTACAATTCTTGTAGTGTACAATGTACTGTAGACCTGCTAGAAGTATCACCTATCCATGCTTGTAGAATCTCAGAAATTCCAGGTTTTTATGCACAGACTATTTCAGGGTGTATCAACGCCTCAGGATTTGCTTCAGGGGGGACATTACTACAACTACAGGACGACGGACTCTGGCACCCAGTCGCATTCCGGTTGGCCTCCCTGAACCCAGCGGAACGAAACTACGAAATCTATGACAGGAAAATGCTGGCTATCATTGAAGCACTCAAAGATTGGAGACACTACCTGGAAGGATCACCTGAACCATTCGAAATCATCACCGATCATCAAAACCTGGAATTCTGGAGGACAGCTCAGGATCTTAGCCGACGACAAGCACGATGGGCCCTCTGGCTTTCCCGATTCGATTTCTGTCTCAAACACCGCCCAGGAAAATCAAACACACAAGCCGAAGCCCTCTCACGGATTCCCCACCACCAGGTAATTGATGCAGAAGATAACAAGGAACAGATGGTACTCCAACCACAGCATTTTATCAACGCCTCTCACATGGTACTATTCCACAATCCCTTACTTGAGCGAATCCGGGAGGTTAGCGAGCGGGAGGCAGAGGTATTGGATGGATTAAAGAGCCTGAAGGGACCACGAGTGCTGACGGGAGGATTAAACAAGTGGAAGGAGGACAATGGTTTGGTGTATTATCGGGACAAAGTATACGTACCACCCAACCAGGAGCTCCGGAAGGCAGTACTGGTACAATGTCACGATTCACCTACAGCCGGACACCCAGGGATGCACGGTACGTTAGAACTTGTCAGCAGGCAATACTGGTGGCCAGGGATGCGATCATTTGTGGACAAATATGTAGAAGGATGTGACCTTTGTCAATGGAAGCGACTCAATCCACACCACTCTTCCCCACTCCAGCCTCTTCCTGTCCCAGATGGTCCGTGGCAGGATATTGGCGTAGACCTCATCGGAGAGCTCCCCATGACCCAGGATGGACATAACGCGGTGATAACCTTTGTCGATCATTATACTAAAATGATCCACTGCTTCCCAACCACGACAGAAATCACTGCTGACGGTGTAGCCGACTTCTTTTACCGCGAAATATTCCGACTTCACGGTCTTCCCCGACGATTCATTTCTGACAGGGGGCCCCAATTTGCGGCAGATGTAATGTGACAGCTCTTGAAACAACTTGGGGTTGAATTGGCACTCACAACAGCATACCATCCTGAAACAAACGGTCAAACGGAACGAGCAAACCAGGAGATTGAACGATACATTCGCATGTATATCAGCCGACGACAAGATGATTGGGATCAGCTACTACCTATCACTGAGTTTGTTATCAACTCTCGGATTCACTCTGCTCATGATCATTCTCCATTCAAAACCCTCTATGGATACACCCCTGAATTCACGATTCCGATCCAAGTTTGGAACAAGTACCCAACAATCGATCAATGGTTGACATTGCTACAACATGCTAGGGAGGATGCAGAGGCAGCTCTTAGGATGAGTAAGGAGCGTATTAGGGGAGATGACACAAGGGAGATTCAGACATTCACAGTCGGACAACCGGTATGGTTATCGCTACAGAACCTAAAGATCCGCCAGAAGAATCAAAAACTTGGGAGTCGGAGACTTGGTCCATTCGAAGTAGCAGAAAAGACCGGACCTCTGACATATTGTCTTAACCTACCAACCTGGATGAAGATCCATGACAACTTCCACGTTAACTGACTATCACCATGGAAGGGGAACGAGGTTAATGGAGTTAGGCCACCACCACCGGATCCGGAGATTGTGGAAGGGGAAGAGTTCTACGAGGTAGACAAAATTTTGGACAGTAGGTTCTATGGACAATGGAAGAAACTACAATTTTTGGTGCAATGGAAGGGTTACGATGAAGGGCAGGACAGTTGGGAAAATGAGGAGAATGTGAAGGGATCAAGTGACGAAGCAATTACGGACTTTTACCGGACACACCCCAACGCGCCGCGAAAAATCTCTGCAGCCATTTTCAATTCATTGCCCTGGAAAGCGTATGAAAACCTTACGGAGCTGGTCGCTGGGACATCGACTGTAGAAGGGGGGTAATGTCGTGACAACTAAGTACCTATATCATTTTCTTTCTTTCGTTTCACATGCTCTAGTAACCACATGACCGCGTTCGTTACTCATCGTTCATCTGACCACTCACTCTCGCGCTGTCATTAGTTTATTGTTCTTTCCTTGTTCCTCATTCGTTCTTCACTATTCCACTCTCGCGCTCTTGTTCTTTGTTCTTTGTTCTTTTACCCTTGTCCCTTTACTCTGGTTCCTATTGTTTCAGATTCGTATATATAGTACAGTAGACAGCTACCAGTTCCCTATCTCGACCTCTTGGTCTTTGGGAACTAGGTTTGTGTTTGTATCTTCGTTTACACTCAATATTGACTTGGTCTTTGGGAACTAGCTTGCCTTATCTGACCCTTGTGATTGGCCCTTCATGCTATCACAGTCGCTGAGATCACTTTCTCCTTCTACCTTTGTGTGTTGAGCGTTACTCACACTCAGGTTTGTGCTCGTGCTGTGCTTTCGATCACTTCCATCATCGCTTCCGCCTACGTCGCGACAACTTTGGGTTCGAGAGTGATCCAGTCCAGCGCCGTTTTGGGGATACACTAGCTGAACATCTGGAATACATCCTGACCCAACATGCCCCTTTCGCTGGGGAATTGAGCAAGAGCGCGGAAGTAGGACGCATGCACCGATTCCTGGCTTACTGGATTTCGGACCATGCCCATCTTCTCCTTGATTCAGCGTATGAGGATTCAGAACATGTAATCCCGACGGGACTACTAGAAAACCCGGATTTCGACCCGGGTGCATGGTTTGCAGGATTATTACAGACAACTAGTGGTGCGGAGGTGGTAAGGTCCCCAACGTCACAAACTATGGGAGATGTGTGTGCAGCAAGAATCGTACAAATATTAAACAAAGCATTAGCCTACCCAGGAGATGACTTGCCGGATTTTCATCCCAAGCATAGCAAATACTATAAGCAAAGTAATCGTTTCTGCGCATTCCTGTCAGGCTTTAGCACAACCATTTACATAGTCGAAGATGCCATGTATAATCTTTGATGGCCCTTAACCGCTGAGCTCCTCAGTGAACCGCGATTTGATGTTTATTGATGGTACTGCAAATGGTTGGGTACCTTATTGAGAGATTGTATCTGCTGGAATATGTGGGAGGCACGTACAATTGTAGGAAACCTCTTTGACAAACCTGAGTGATTCAGGGAGGACCTTATACGGGATCGGACACAGTTCACTACTTATGGCTTTGAATTGAATGGTGTACAAATCCCAGCCGACAAGTACGCAGGGTAGCAGAGAAATGCTGCACATATTAAGGACCCAGGGCGAAAGGTAGCTCGCCCAATTGTAATCGTTGTCCGTATAGATGTCCACCCAGTGATGGCACTATTAGACTCAGGATCTTTGGGGTCCTTCATGAGCACGACACTCATCAATCAGCTCAAGTTCAAGGAGGAGATAATCAACCCACCGCTCACTTTGCAACTCGCAGTTCAGGGGTCTCGCTCGAAAATCAATCGCCGGGTGATAACTCGGTTTCAATACCAACACATCAACAAAGAACGAGTGTTCGATGTCACGAACATCAATCACCCAATCATCTTAGGTACAGATTGGATGTATGAACACTCTGTGACTGTAGGATTCAATGAGTCGTGAGTGGTGGTCGGGAGTGACACCCGCTTGCCTTTGAAAGGTCCTACCATATCCCAGCTAGCATTGCAAGCAGTCGAAGTTGAGGAGGAAAGCCTGGAAAAGGCACGGTCAGAACTGCGTGAATATGCAAAACCACTGTGCAGAACAATGGCGGAAACAGACCTACCCCCTCTCAGGGAGATAAACCACAGGATACTCTTGATCGACGAGTCACTGGTAATACCCTGGAGACCTTTGCGGCTGCCAGAAAAGTTCAGAACTGATTGGGCAGAGAAACGAGATGCTTACATCAAAAGTGGCAGGTGGCGAATCACTACGTCTAACAACACAGTAGCTCTGCTGCTGATTCCAAAGCATGGCGCTCAGAGTAACCAATTGCGCGTTGTTGCAGACCTCCGCCGGCAAAATGCAAACACCAGAAAACTGGCGTCACCATTACCGGACATAGATGGCATCCTAAGGCGTGAAGCCAGAGTGAAGCTCCAGTCAACAATGGATGGAAAGGACACCTATTGTTACGGCCATGCAAAGTCCAACCCGCGGCCCCGACGATCGTGTCAATGGTCGCTTTGATGATCATTCCGACAATCACTTCGACGATCGTGTTATGACCATGCCAAGTTCAACTCCCGCAGGCCCGACGGTCATTCCCCGGTATTTGACTTCACTATTTTCTTCCGTCGCGGAGCTTACCTCCGCGATCCTTTTACACTTTGCTTTTATATCCCTCACACTTAGCCAACTTCTCATATATCCTTTTATATCATTTCCTTTATACTTTCCCCTTTTATTCTCCACATGTTTGACCATACTATTCTAGGATCACTATCGTTTAGCGACCCTTAGGTAGCGAGTACCGTATAAAGCTACTAGAGTAGAATAGTTGGTTCGCAGTTTAAATATCGACTTTGATAGCGCACTTTGATAGTGTATACCTCTCAAATAGAGTTCATACTCAAACCTCACCTTAAGTACGATCACATGAGTTTCTCCCGCGATTGGAATTACCCTCTACTTCGCTTTCGGACAGCGGCGTGTTGGGGACGCTATTAATAGTAGCGTCAACGTCTGACTACCTCTCCGTAGGTTTACCCAACCCTCACCGGGATTTATCCTGGTGTTCGGTCTTTTACCCCACGGACTTATAGTCCGCAATCACACTTATCCCTACGACCCGTGCATGATCATAACAGTATATTTAAACTGAAACCCGGCACATTGTATTTTATCACCTATCACTTCCTTTTCCTCCATTCACATCCTCTCTACCCAAAATGGTCAATACCAGGAGCAGACGTGCTCATACCACCACTGAAGACTCTGACAACGTTCAGGAGGAGCCAGTCATGACAAATCCTTTCGCTACCAATGTGATGGCTTTCGCGCCGTTCGCCGAGTCGATCTCTGGAACGGGACTTCCCCGTAGGCGTACCAACGCTTTTGGTCCAGCCCCGAGCCAACCCGCAATGGTACGGGTGTCAAATCTTCACACTCTTGGTTCACCAGACCAAGCCGAATTCGAGTACCAAGTACTCTACACCGCTGATGGGCAACCAATCACGGTACGAACACCGCGTAGCAATCACACGGCGATACCAACGTTGGAGACGGCCATCCCCCCATCTCCAACAACGCTAACCCTCGCTGACAGAATGCGTCAGCAACTAACCACCCAAGCCGGTCCTTCCCGGGATCGGTCGTCATCCCTCATCCCCGCTGAGGTTCCTGAGGAACCTGAGATCGTGTAGCAAACTGAGGAGGTAAGTCCTGACTTACCAGACCACCCAGAAGACCCGGACCCTGAGGGATCTGATCCCGAAGGACCACCCGGAGGACCAGGAGGCCCTGGTGGACCGGGATCACCACCAAGTTCCCGCGGACCTAGCCGTTCTAGGAGTCCTCCAGCGGGACCAGGTAGCAATCGAACCGACATTGCAGAACAGCGGATCATCAAGCTGTTCACCACCTTCAGAGGCACCCTTGACAATCTTGGAGGTGCTATCACCGAATTATCCACGAATCAAAATCGTGGACTGACAGAGACCGCAAGGTCAAAAGTTAAGGACCCGGAGGTTTTCGATGGTTCTAACCCGCGGAAACTGAAAGGTTTCCTCATTTCATTATCTTTGGTCTTTATTGACCGCCCAGCGTATTTTACTGATCAAAGGAAGATCAATTATACGTTGTCTTATCTAGGTGGCGCCGCAAAGGAGTGGTTCGAACCAGACATTCTGGATCCGGATCTCGCAGAGATGCCCGCCTGGACGTCCTCCTTCGCGTCGTTGGTGAAGGAACTGCAGGACAATTCTGGTATGTATGATGCTCAGGGAGAGGCCAAGGACAAACTCGGGACGTTGCGGATGAAGAATCCGATAACGTACGGATTTACAACATCCGTTTCAACACTCTCGCGGCGTCTACAAACTGGGACTCCCAAGCCCTTAAGTGGGCATATCAACGCGGCTTGGCAAGCCGTATCAAAGACGAAATGGCCCATCTTCCAGAGCCCGCTAATCTCGCGGACTACCGGAAAGAAGTCCTTCGTGTGGACAACCGGTACTGGAGACGGGAAGAAGAGCGGAAACGTGAAAACACCCGTTCTTCGGTCGCGACTTCATTCTCAAAGGCGCGACTACCTCCTCGAAGAACTCACCAAGTTCTTCTCCATCACCCTCCTCCGCGGCCTTCTTGACTAAAGGATGGGAAAACAAGGTAAGCCTAGTGGAGGCAACCACTCGTCTTCGACGAGTCCAGCATCGACGCGATCGTCGATTGCTGCTAACCTAGGATCGGACGGCAAACTCCTCCCAAGCGAGGTGGAGTGTCGGAAGAAACTAGGACTTTGTGGTTTCTGTGGCGGGAAGCATAGGTTTGAAGATTGCGAGCGGAAGAAGGCTTGTGAGACTCGAGGCCGAGCTGCAGAGACGCAGGAGAGTGTAGAGACGACTGCCGTGGATTCGGAAAACTGATCAGCAGCTCCTGTAACCCGGTACGACACGGGAGTTGCGTTGATTCAGTTCGTACGACACGGGAGTTGCGTTGATTCAGTTGTACCACGCGGGAAGTAAAACTCAACACGTCCACTCTTTCATATGACGAACAATCTTTCACTTTATCGCTAACTTTAGATTTACCGGCTCGCGGCGATTCTTTGATTCTTCCGCCGCGACACTATCTTTTATCTCCTTACTTGATTCTGGCTCTACTGATTGTTTTATTGACTCGCTTTTTGTAAAAGCAAATAGTTTACCAACTTCACCCATTCCTCCAATCAATCTCCGACTTTTCGATGGTTCATTATCACCTAAGCCGATCGTCGAGACTACCACTCTCAACGTTCGATTTCCCTCTGGCGAGCTGCTACTACTGACATTTTATGTCACCTCACTCGACTCCTCTTGCAAAGCTGTATTAGGTTACAGTTTCTTAACCCGCTACAATCCGTTGATTGACTGGGTATCTCGAAGCATCACTTTCCGTTCCACTAAGCAAGTTGAGTCCCTCACCCCAACGTCCTCAACTCCGCGAGAGATATCTCCAGAGTTAACTGATCCTGCGCCGGATCAGCCTCACCCCAATCAATCGAAGAAGACTTCGCACCCTTCCTCTCAATCGCGCTCTCGCCCCTCACCTCATCCGTTATCGGACAAATTCCTCTTTGAACCCATCTACACCTATCCCTCGGTTGCTCAATTGACCGCTTCCAAGCTCATAAATCCCGAAGTCGACATCGCTCTAGTAAACGCGGTCCTTTTCAACCGCACATGTAAGGCCGCTAAATGCGAACCTATTTTACTAAGAGCGATCCATTCTGAAGTTTCAGCGCAAGCTGCTTCAACCTCACCCGACTCCGCGGAGACGAAAACCGATACTTCCAGCTTACCGCCGGAGTATGCGGAATTCGCCGACGTATTCGACGAAGTGGATTCCGAAGTGCTGCCAGAGCACCGCCCTTATGACCTCAAGATTGATTTGGAGCCAGGCGCGGAACCCCCGATCGGTCGCCTTTACCCTCTTTCTGCAAAGGAACTTGAAGCTCTTCGCGAGTTTATTGACAAACACCTTGAAACAGGTGCTATCCAACCATCCACGTCTCCTCATGGGGCTCCGGTACTTTTTGTTCCGAAGAAGGATGGAAGACTCCATCTCTGTGTAGACTTCCGCGGTCTTAACAAGATCACCAAAAAAGACCGCTATCCTTTACCTCTTATTTCTGATCTATTGGACGCTCCTAAGAAAGCTAAGTTTTATGTATACCAAACTCGATCTCACTCACGCATATCATCTAGTCCGAATTGCGGAAGGCGACGAATGGAAAACCACCTTCAGGACCCGTTGGGGTTCCTACGAATGGATGGTTATGCCATTTGGCCTTACTAACGCTCCCACAGCCTTCCAGCGTTTCGTCAATCCCATTTTTGCTGACCTTTTAGATGTTAATGTTATCGTTTATATCGACGATATACTCATTTACTCGGACGATGAGAAATCTCATCGTGAACATGTCCGCGAGGTTCTCCGTCGACTCCGTAAACATCGTTTGTTCGCGAACCTCGCCAAATGCGAATGGGGTGTCGACACAGTCGAGTATCTTGGTTATATTCTTTCTCCAGAGGGCTTAACAATGTCGAAAGACAAAGTTCGAGCTATCGTTGACTGGCCGGTTCCCCGCAAGGTCAAAGACATTCAATCTTTCTTAGGTTTCGCTAACTTTTATTAACGTTTTATTTACAATTATAGCGAAATTGTTCTTCAAATGACGTGGCTCATGCGAAAGGATGTATCATGGTTAGGGTCCAAAGAGTGCCAGGAAGCCTTCGACAAACTCAAAGACAGCTTCGTTCACGCTCCCATCCTCGCGCACTGGCAACCTAACCTGCCCCTTATTGTCAAGACCAATGCATCGGACTATGTGCTACCGGACGGAGAGATTCATCCCATTGCCTTCCTATCCCAAACCTTCCATGCTGCAGAGCTTAATTACAACACTCATGACAAAGAGCTCCTCGCTATCTTCAAGGCTTTCAAAGCTTGGCGTCACTATCTCGAAGGATTGGGCGACGCGATTGATGTGGTTACTGTTAAGATCATGCGACTCCGGAACCGCGGAAACTCCCGCGATAGGATCGCGGAGATCGACGGTCATACGAGGGGATCATTCCCTCGCAGATGGGAGGAACGGTTCGCGGAGTAAGGGGGATGGTAATTGGACCTTGACACTACTATTGGTAATGTCCTCAACACGTCGAGTGTCCAATGGTAAGGGTAGGAACTCCGGATCGCGGACATCGCTCCCGCGATTGTTGGAGTAGTGTTGAGTATGCATCGAGGACGTTTACAACATCCTGGATACAAGGAGAGGGGCAGATCTAAGTCGATATTCAAGCTGAGGACTACCTATTCTACATCGAGGCTTTATACATACTCTATGTAAGGGTTGCGTATGTACTATCTCCAAATAGGTTAGTCGACATGAGGAAGAACAAAGGAATGGATATAAAAGGTATAGTACGGATCGGATTTCGATCCGGAGAGATAACGGGTGATTCCCTCGCGGAGTTATACTCCGCAAATGCGGGAATTGGATCGCGGGATCGCGGACTTACCGCGATCCGCATACATATAACAGTTACCGACCACAAGAATCTTGAATACTTCTCGACCACCAAAATCCTCACACGGCAACAAGTCCGCTGGTCAGAATACCTTCACCAGTTCAACATGGTGATCCGTTTTTGTCTGGGTAAGTTGGGTGCAAAACCCGATGCCCTCACTAGACGCTGGGACGTCTATCCTAAAGAGGGGGATACCGGCTATGCGCAAGTTAACCCGCAGAATTTCAGACCCATCTTTACCAATGAACAACTAACTACCTCTCTTCGAGCAACATTTCTAGAAGGCCCCGCGCTTTGCACTTCGATCGTAATGGATCTACAATCACTCCACTCCACCATCCGCAATTCTATCGAACAGGATCCGGAGGCAATCGCGGGCTTAACTGTTACAAACTGACTCTTTTTCAATTTCTTTTTGTCTATCCTATTATACTTTTTCTTTTATCTTTTCCTTTTCTTTCATTTACATACATGTGACAGCCTTGGCATTCTCGCAATGTCAACACATTTCTCTCATGTCTGTCATTCTCGCGCTGTCAACACAACTCTCTCATGTCTGTCAGACTATTGACAGATTGACAGTGTGAGAATTCTCTCATGTCTGTCAAACTATTGACAGATTGTTGTATAGCCTCACAGTTATGACGTGAGATAGTTCCCATGGGTTCATTTCAGAATATGTATATAAGATAGGGCATTTCCTAGAGTAGTCTCTATCTCTGATCTCATCTATTCTCCTCGGTAGCTAGACAAGAATCAAAGACCTTTCCTCCCTCATTCACTTTGTTTGACTTGACTATCTCGGCTTGTGTGACGCCTAGTCATATAGTGAGTTAGCAAGTTGCTGACAATAGTCCCCATTGGCTATCTTCTAAATCGCGTGACGCCTGGCTACATTGGTGAGCTAGCGAGACGTTGACATTAACCTTAGCCAAAGACGAAACTAATACTTGTTGGACAATAGGTGATGATAGACTGCTAAAACTTGACAATCACATTTACATTCCTAACCATTCTAACCTTTGCCTTAAAATTTTACAATATTTTCATGATCACCCCCTTTCAGGTCATTTTGGACAGAACCGGACCCTCGAATCAATCCGATGCCATTATACTTGGCCAAAGATCCGGGAATTCGTTTGTGACTATGTCAGCTCATGTACAGTTTGCAGATGGAACAAACCCCGTCGTCACAGACCTTACAGTCTCCTCAAACCCCTTCCGGTTCCCACGATGGACTTCACCGAACAACTGCCCTCCTCCGACGGACATACAGCAATCCTCGTCGTCATCGACCGAGCCTCTAAACAAGGCATCTTTATTCCGACAAATGACAAAATCACATCCGAAGGTCTAGCGGAGTTATTTGTCCATCACATTTTCTCCAAGCACGGAGTCCCGAACCACGTCACTTCCGATCGTGGCTCGGAGTTTGTATCTGCTTTCTTCCGCACTCTCGGCGAAGCTCTATCTATGAAACTTCACTTCACCTCAGGTTATCACCCAGAAGCCAATGGACAAACCGAACGAGTAAACCAGACTCTGGAACAATACATCCGGATCTACTGTGCTTACCAACAGGATGATTGGGCAAAACTCCTACCCATCGCGGAGTTCGCGTACAACAATGCTCCTCACACATCTACTGGTTTAGCTCTGTTCTTTGCGAACAAAGGCTATCACCCAAACATCACGGTAAGACCCGAAATCAACATACGCTCTGATCGCACGATGGATTTCGTGGTAAACCTTGATGAGCTTCATTCTTTCCTCCGAGATGAAATTACTAACGTGCAAGCTTGATACAAAGAGCAAGTGGACAGAAAACACATTACTCACCCCAAATTCCCTATCAATTCACAGGTTTTTGTGCTGGCAAAGCACATCCGGACAACGCGACCCACTGACAAATTCGCCGAAAAGTACCTCGGACCTTTCACCATACTCAAGCAAGCCGGTACTTTATCCTACAAACTCAAACTCCCGTCCTACCTGAATTGTATCCATCCCGTCTTCCATGTATCCCAACTAGAACCGTACACACCCAACACCATTCCCGATCGTGTTCAACCTCTGCTGCCCCCTGTTGAGGTTGACGGCTGTCAGTGACTCAATAGCTCAATACTAAGCCAGGCGTCACACAGAGAGAACAGATCAAAAGATAATGGATAGTGCAGGAGGAGTATGTCCTCAGATACTTGTCTAGCTACAGAGGAGAATAGACGAGATCAGAGATAGAGACTACTCTAGGAAATGCCCTATCTTATATACATATTCTGAAATGAACCCATGGGAACTATCTCACGTCATAACTGTGAGGCTATACAACGATCTGTCAATAGCTTGACAGACATGAGAGAATTCTCACACTGTCAATCTGTCAATAGTCTGACAGACATGAGAGAGTTGTGTTGACAGCGCGAGAATGACATGAGAGAAATGCGTTGACATTGCGAGAATGACAGTCTGTCAATAGTTTGACAGACATGAGAGAAATGTGTTGACATTGCGAGAATGCCAAGGCTGTCACATGTATGTAAATGAAAGAAAAGGAAAAGATAAAAGAAAAAGTATAATAAGATAGACAAAAAGAAATTGAAAAAGAGTCAGCTCGTAACAACGGCGAGGAAGAATACAACATCGCGGAAGTACTGGATTCAAAATTGGACCAACGATCCAAAAAATGCCCACTACGATACTACATTCGTTGGGCAGGATACAAAGGTACGGACGAAGAGTTCTCCTGGGTCGCTGCGAACGAAATTCACGCGGATGAACTTGTCCCAGCTTTCCACCTCCGCTACCTGCACAAACCTGGTCCACTATGATCCTTACTTATGTCCTTTACGTATTATCCATCCTCCTCATTTCCTTCATGACTATCACATCACTTACTTACTAATCATGATTGTCCTCAAACCTTCCTACTCCACGGCGATCATTGTCGCATCGCATAATTACTTACAAAACAAACTCCTCTTTCTCCAAAACTCATTGCAATCCTCATTCCATCACCTCCTGTACTTATTAAACTCCCAACAAAAACCAAAACCAAAAAACCAATCATCATTATCAAACAAAACAACAACAAAAAAAAAAAAAAAAAAAAACAAAGAGCAATTGATCACTATATGAAGTACAAACGGTTTGTCGCGGACTTAATCCGCTGATATGCTGACTGAGGGCTGAATGCAAAATGAAGAGGCTAGAAACCTAACACCAACACACACACACACCAACAACCAAACACAAGTTCTTTGAGAGTGCAAAGAGGATCAAGACTTCTGAGTACAAACTTTACAACTTCTGTATTCAATGCTTTTGATAGTTTTTCTGACACAAGTTCTATCAAACTTGGGCTTGCAATTGCTACTGGGTTCTTTAATCTGACTTGCTTCTAATAACTTTACTGAGCTTGCTTTGAATAACTTTACTAAACTGGACTTCGAATAACTTTACTTTCTTTTCTTTCTGAGTTATAAGTACAATCTTTCTGTGTTATACAAGCTGTCTGACTTCTGATCTTTCTGCTTCATTCTGTTCATTCTATTCTTTCTATGCTTGTGCTGTGGAACTAATCTTCCCTTTTGTTGGAATAGCTATCACAACAAAAGTGGGGGGGGGGAAGAAAGCTCCCTGTTCTTCTTGAGTTTGAGCTCTTTTTATATCCTGTCCCATAGATCCAGATCTGCTGTTCTATATATTATTCATCATTCCAGAAGCTTCTCAGCTCCACAGTTCTAGAACATGTCATGACAACTGTCAGACTCCTGTCATGACATATTACAACTGTCAGATCCCTGTCATGACACACGACAACTGTCAGATTACTGTCATGACACTTTTCTAATCAGAATTCTGTTGTCTAGCCCCTAGCTGTCAACTTGGTAGCTTGCCAACCTGTCATCTGGATCATCATCATCTGTACAAATTTCGGAGTTTTTGCTTTCTGCTTCACTGGAAACTAACTGGTTGGCTTATAGGACTCATCATGCATAATAATCACAAAAACCACTTTCTACAGGTGTAGTTGGGCACAAAGAATGGGTTTTAGTACTGCTTCAAGCTGATTATAACTGAGTATCACCACTGAGAACCTTCACAGCTCATCTGTAGTGGCCTTCTGTACAATTCTTGTAGTGTACAATGTACTGTAGACCTGCTAGAAGTATCACCTATCCATGCTTGTAGAATCTCAGAAATTCCAGGTTTTTATGCACAGACTATTTCAGGGTGTATCACTGCACACCTTTTTCCTCCGCATATCTCTTTACTTCTTTTTCTTCCTTGTTCTCGTGCTCTTTCCTTTCACTTTCACCGTCTTCATCTTCATCCTCTTGATTTCTTCCTTCTCTTCCACTGTTTCCAATTCTTTTCCGTTTTCTCCTAACCATTATACCTACCATTTGTTCTTGGACAGTCACGGAGTGAAGGGCAAGCGGTTCTTCGGTGTATATCATCCCCCACTTGGGTCCATCGACCCTGCAATCAACGAGACGTTTGGCCTCCAATCCAAATGCATCTTCATCATCATTTCCGTTAAACATCGCAATCGCTGTCGGAATCAGGGAAATCACCAACCAAAACCAGATGAGCTTAGAAGACGAACCTCAAATGACATTACCACCCACCTTCGTGGTCATTCCGATGATCCTCTGTCGTTTTCACTCCCCACAGAGTTACTTCTTTGTCATCCTCTACCCCCGCATCTTCTGATTTGTCGGAAATCACCGATTTTGACGTGCAATCTTTTTCTTGGATCCCAAGGGTTGCGATGGAACCTTACCTCAACTCGACATATTGCAGCGGACACTCCATACTATTATGCAGGATCTCGAGGGCTCAATCCTAATGGGGGGGCACTGTTACGACCATGCAAAGTCCAACCTGCGGCCCCGACGATTGTGTCGATGGTCGCTTTGATGATCATTCCAACAACTGCTTCAACGATCCCTTCAATGATCCCTTCGCGGTATTTGACTTCTTTACATTCTTCCATTGCTTATATCCCTCACACTTAACCGACTCGTTATATATCCTTTTATATCTTTCCCTTTATACTTACCCCTTTTATTCTCCACATGTCTGACCAAACTATTCTAGGATAGCCATCACTTAGCAACCCTTAGGTAACATGTATCATATAAAGCTACCAGAGTAGAATAGTTGGGCCCCAGTTTAAATATTGACTTTGATAGCGCACTTCGATAGTGTAGTGATCTCAAATAGATTTCACCCTCAACCTCACCTTCAGTACGATCACGTAAGTATCTCCGCGATCAGAATTACCCTCACCTTTGCTTTCGGACAGCGGAGTGTTGGGAATGCTACTAATAGTAGCGTTAACGCCCGACTACCTCTCCATAGGATTGACCGACCCTCACCGGGATTTATCTCGGTGTTTGGTCTTTTACCCGCGGACTATTGTCCGCGATCCAAACTCATCCCTACAACCGTGCATGATCATAACACCTATGAACAGATTCACATAGATCCTGACAATGTGTACAAGACAGCAGTCTGCACTCTGGACGGTAACATGGTCAGTTTGGTGATCCAACAAGGGGATTGTAATGCCCCATCCACGTACCAAACTCTGATGAATTTCTTATTTTCCTTGTTCCTCGGACGTTTTATGGATGTGTACCTCGATGATATTGTGATTTATTTGGACTCTCTAGAGGAACATGTATGGCACATCAAGCTCGTAATTGGCATTCTTGTCGGGGAAAAGTTATATCTGAGCGAATCAAAATTGAACTTTCTGGCCTGCGAGCTGAAAATACTGGGCCAAATAGTGGACGACGACTGTAACGGCCCAGTATAACCCCTATATATTATCTTATCTGATGGAGTAGATAAGTAATTACTTATGTCAAGCACTCTCACGATGAACTGTATAGTTCATCGTATATATACAAAATATAAATAGATAATAGAGTAGACTAATTTTCTTCATGCATAAACGTACATACTGAGTTAATATACAGACTCATCGTGTTCACACTGCGTGAATTAAGTCATATAAGCTAAACGCTATCTGAAGCCTTAAAGCTCTATATACATAACCATCGTAACCATCCTAACGGACGGTTACAACGACGGAATCAGAATGGATCCCGAAAAAGTGGATGCAATCTCTAAATGAAAAACGCCTGTTATGACCATGCCAATCATGCCAAGTTCAACTCCCGCGGCCCCGACAATCATTCTTTCCAGTGTTTGACTTCATTACTTTCCTCCGTCGCAGAGCCTACCTCCGCGATCTTTTACACTTCACTTTTATATCCCTCACACCCTAACCAATTCTTTATATATCCTTTTATATCATTCCCTTTATACTTATCCCTTTTATCTTCCACATGTTCAACCATACTATTCTAGGATACTATCGCTTAGCGACCCTTAGGTAGCAATTACAGTATAAAACTACAAGAGTAGAATAGTTGGTCCTCAGTTTAAATATCAACTTTGATAGCGCACTTCAACAGTGTATACTTTCAAGAGTTCAATCTCAAACCTCACCTTAAGTACAATCATGTGAGTTATCCCGCGATCGGAATTACCCTCACCTTTGCTTTCAGACAGTGGCGTGTCAGGGACGCTATTAATAGTAGCGTCAATGTCCGACTACCTCTCCGTAGGTTCACCCAACCCTCACCGGGATTTATCTCGGTGTTTGGTCTTTTACCCCACGGACTTATAGTCCATGATTCAACCTTTTACCTATGACCGTGCATGATCATAACAACACCAATGAACCAAGATTTATTACAAGGGTTCTTGGGATCCGTAGGTTACCTGGCAGATGATATTGCCAGCGTAAGAATACCAATGGGACACCTAAGCAACTTAACAGGCAATGACGTCCTTTTCTGCTGGGGATTCAATGAGCAAAGGGCCTTCCAACAAGTCAAGAACCACACCTCAGATTCAAAGATGCACCACCGTGTTCTGCTAAACTACGCACCGGAGGCGCCACCTGTATGGATGGTCACTGACGGTTGCACCATGGGGGTATCTGGCTGTGTTTTGCAAGGTGTATCCTGGAAGAAAAAATGCTACCGTGGCAGCATTCTACTCAGCAAAGTTGAACCCTGCACAGCAGAACTATCCCGTCCACGAAATCGAAATGTTAGCAGGTGTCTGTTAGAGTTATGCTGAATACAGCCAAGTGGACCGTCCGATGCGATGCGGTGCGGTGCGGGATAATAGTAATGGGACGTTGATACCACTATTAGTAGTACCCTCATTAGAGTCGCGTGTCCCAGGTAGAAGCAGTCGGATGGAGCGAAGGATCCGATCCGAAGCGAAGCGAGTGTAATGTCTCAACTGAGTATAGACTGTATAAGTCAACTGAAGTCGATATTTAAACTGAAGTACAGCTAAGCTACACTAAGGCTTTGTTACGATCATGCTAGCTCAGGTATGAGTCCTGCATCTTCGCTATCATCTCGCATCCCTTCGCCGATGCTTTCGCTACTTCGCTACTTCGTATCTTCGCATCGCACCTTCGCATCTTCGCATCTTCGTATCATCGGATCACCTTATCCGTTATCTATCATCTGACACTTGTTCCATATGGTTTATTGTCTTTTCTACTGAATAGAATAATTACTATAAGTACTGTAGTCCACTGTACTTGCCTCCTTAGTTTCGAAATCGACATAGATTGTCTATCTCCTATCCTGCACACTCTGAGACTTAGTTCAAAGTCTTCTAGCTATCTTCGTCACTGTGCTATACGTCGCCGAGACTTTAGTCATCGCTATCGCGTTGCACGTCTCGCGTCGTCTTGTTCATTCTCGTATTATCTCCGCTAGCACTCCGAGGACTGAAAGGAGCAAGGGTGTTGCTAATAGCTTCGCCGAGTCCTATCCCGCTCATTAGGAGATCTCGCAAGTACCTGAGGGTACCTTGCACGATCTTAACAGTATTTCGAAACTCTTCTTGTATCCTTTCGCACTTAAAACTCGCACTGATTCGTTTCCCTTATGTCCCAAACCAATCCAGGCCCTGAATCGTCGCGCCCTGTAGGACGTCAGCGCTCAGCGACGGTTGAGTCTAGTGCTCCTGGCATAACCGATGTCGCTACTCCGAACCCTTTCATATCAACTGCTCAGGCATTATCTCCATTTAACCGAACTCGCTTCGCACGTATTCAGAACTACGAGACGCGTGATCGGCGTCGAACAAACGCTGGGTTTTCTACCGTTCGTTTGAGCGATGCTAACATTACCGCTGTTCGTAGCACACCCATTCCCGAAGAGCCCCATGTCTCGCCTTCGATGGCGTCTCTTCGCCGAATGTACCAACCCCCCGATACTGCTCCTCGCACTCGTGCGCCCTCTGTCGCATCAGAGTCCGAAGCTCATTCATCAGTTCCCGATGGTGAAGAATCCGTACATGAGGATTTCCAAGACCCAGAGGTCCCTGACCTCCCACCTGATCAAGAGCTTGACCCGATACCTCCACGCGCGCCTGGAGGTGATGGAGGAGGAGGCGGAGGAGGAGGCGGAGGAGGCGGAGGTGGTGGTGGAGGTGGTGGCGGCGATGGCGGCGGTACACCTCATGCGCCCGCTGCTAACCCACCTACCGATAATGCAATACCCGAGGGAGAAACCCTCGCTCTTTCAATGCTTCATTCGCTGATCACTTCTTTAAATGGCATCCAGATGTCTATAGCTAGGCCTGCCGTCAGCGAAGGTGGAACGTCCAAGGCGAAACTTCGCGATCCCGACGCTTTTGACGGTTCTGATCCCCGTAAACTCCAGTCTTTCCTTGTCGACCTCACCCTCATTTTCGCCGACCGCCCGCGATACTTCACTGACGAACGCAAAGTGTCCTATGCACTTTCGTATCTTCGCGGTTCGGCGAAGGAGTGGTTCGAGCCAGACCTCTTGTATCCTGACCCGATAAATCCGCCAGCATGGATGTCTAGTTTTGAGTACCTTGTTCAGGAACTCACGGACAATTTCGGAGTCTATGACATGGAAGGAGAAGCGGAGGATAAGCTGGGAAACCTAAGAATGAAGGGATCGGACAACGTAAGGAAGTACATGATTCGCTTCAACTCGCTCGCCAATGCGACATCTTGGGATGCTGTCGCGCTCGCGTGGGCATTCAAGCGCGGCTTAGCTACGCGGATCAAAGACGATCTCGCCCGACTTCCGACCGAACCATTGACGCTCGTAGAGCTTCGCCGAGAGGCGCAACGCTCGGACGCGAGGTACTGGAAGCGGGAGGAGGAGAAGCGTCGTGAGTCAGCCCGCGCTGGGACTACGGCTACGCAACAAACTGGTACAGGAAAGGCCTCGGGAAAAGCAGCGACAGTACCGTCGGCTAACCCGTCAAAACCTGCGCCCACTGATAACTCCAAAGGCAAGAAGTCTAATGGGAATCAGAAGGGTAAGGGCAAGAAACCGAACCTTACTGGTAAGTTGACCGATAGCGGACGCCTAACTCCAGCAGAACTGCAACACCGCAAGGATAATAACCTTTGCCTCTTCTGCGGTCTCGCCAGGCACCGTATCGCCGAATGCCGCAAACGTCTCGCCTCTGAGTCAACCCGTGCTATGGCTAGTACTACCGATTCCGCTGCAGTCGCCTCGACTTCGCAGCCGGAAAAATAGCCAGCAGCTTCAGTTCCTGTGCACAAGACTGGAGTTGCGTTGACCGGGATTGTGCTACCACTCAGGAAGTAATCTGCAACGCATCCGCTCTTTCGTATACCAACTCGCTTCGTCTCTTTCTTACTACTGAATTCGTACCAACAGACACTTTCGATACTACTACCATTTCGCTTCTCAAATTTCTCGCTCTTCTCGATTCTGGCTCCACGAACGATTTTATTGATAGCGCGTATGTAGAACAGAACAATATACCTACAGCGCCGATTTCGCCGATAAATTTACGATTATTTGATGGTTCGCTCGCTGCGTCGCCGATCACAGAGATCGCCTCGCTACCTGTTCGCTTTCCTACCGGGGAACTTCTTGACTTGGACTTTTATGTCACACCCTTGGATTCGTCTTGTAAAGCAGTTTTAGGATACAGTTTTCTTCGCCGCTACAACCCGTTGGTTGATTGGCAACATACTACTATTTCTTTCCAAAATGCTACTAACAATTCTTATCCTCAGACGTCTTCCTTTGCCGCTATGGCTTCGCCATCCCAAAGGACATCTCTCGCTCATGTGGATCACCCACTTTCATCTTCACCGCCCCCGCGGAATTCGTCGGCACCCTCGCCGAAAACCCCGAAAAAGCGCAACAAACCTCCGTACCCTTTCGAACCTATCTACACATATCCCTCTGTCACTCAGATGGGGTCACAACTCGTAAACAACAAAGCAGTCGACATTAGGCTGCTCGGTGCTCGTGCCTTTCAACGCGTTTGTAAGGAAGCTGGACGTGAACCAGTAATGTTCTACGCTACCCAATCCACCTTCCATACTACACCGCCTACTTCATCGCCGCTCTCGCGGCGGTCAGCACTGAGGATTTGTCTATTCCGCCAGAATACGCGGAATTCGCCGATATATTCGACAAGATGAAGGCCGACACACTACCTGAACATCGCGACTTCGATATCAAGATCGACCTTGAGGAAGGTAAATCGCCGCCTCTCTCGCGCATTTACCCCCTCTCGCCTAAAGAACAAGAGGCACTCCGCGAATGGCTGGACGAAAACATCGCGAATGGATTCGTTTCGCCGTCAACTTCGCCACACGGAGCTCCCATCCTTTTTGTTCCAAAGAAGGACGGTTCTCTTCGCCTGTGTGTAGACTTTCGTGGACTCAATGCCATTACCAAAAAGGACAGGTATCCTTTACCCCTTTTATCCGATTTACTTGACGCACCAGGCAAAGCAAAAATATACACCAAAATCGATCTTCAACATGCTTTTCATCTCGTACGCGTCGCTGCCAGTGATGAATGGAAAACGATGTTCCGTACTCGCTACGGTTCTTTTGAATGGAATGTTATGCCCTTCGGACTAACGAATGCACCCGCAGTGTTTCAGCGGTTTGTCAATACGGTCTTCGCCGATCTTCTTGATCGTTTCGTCATTGTTTATATGGACGATTTGTTGATCTATTCCGATAATCTAGAACAACACCGCGAACATGTCCGCGAAGTGCTTCGCCGACTTCGCGAACACAAGCTCTATGCTTCAGCGAAGAAGAGTGAATGGCATAAAGACACGGTAGAGTACCTCGGCTACATCCTGTCGCCGGAGGGTCTCCGAATGGCCGACGACAAGGTCCAGACTATTCGCGAATGGCCGACGACAAGGTCCAGACTATTCGCGAATGGCCGACGCCTCGCAAAGTGAAGGACGTTCAGTCTTTCCTCGGCCTCGCCAATTTCTATCGCCGTTTCATTTACAATTATTCTGATATCGTCGTTCCCCTCACACGACTCACGCGCAAGGACACTCCCTGGCTTTGGTCGTCGTTACAACAGTCTGCCTTCGATTTACTTAAAGATGCTTTTACTCACGCTCCCGTTCTCGCGCATTGGGAGCCTAATAGGCCTCTCATTGTGGAAACAGATGCCTCTGATTACGCGATCGCCGCTATACTTTCTATCGTCACTGCCGACAACGAGATACATCCGTCGCGTTTCTCTCGCGAACGCTACAGGCCGCCGAACTTAACTACGACACACACGATAAAGAGCTTCTCGCCATCTTTGAAGCCTTTAAAGCATGGCGCCATTACTTGGAAGGCTCTGGCGACCCAATCGACGTTGTTACCGATCACAAGAACTTGGAGTATTTCTCGACAACGAAAATTCTAACTCGCCGACATGTTCGCTGGTCGGAGTTTCTCCACCAATTCAACATGGTTATTCGCTTTCGCCCGGGAAAGCTCGGTGGTAAACCAGATGCTATGACTAGACGATGGGACGTCTACCCTAAAGAGGGGGATAGCAGCTACGCCAAGGTCAATCCGCAGAATTTTAGACCCATCTTTACTGAAGAACAATTGACCTCTTCGCTTCGCGCGACCTTTTTACAAGGACCAGTTCTCAGAGCGTCGGTTATGATGGATGTCGATTCGCTTCACAAGTCCATCCGCGAAAGCTATCACCACGACGCCGAGGCTGTTAGAGGTTTAGATTTTGCCGCCGATGCTCAGCACCCTCGCTGGACGCTCGCCGACGATGGTCTACTTCGCCTCGACAACCGCGTCTATGTTCCCGATCATTCCGACCTTCGCGTCCAGGTACTTCGCAATCACCACGATCATATTCTCGCAGGACACTATGGCATAAACCGCACACTCGCGTCGGTTCGCCGAGAGTATACTTGGCCGAAAGTTCGTGAATTCGTACGTGATTATATTTCTTCATGCACCGTTTGCGGTCGCAACAAACCTCGCCGACATCGCCCGTACGGTTTCCTTAAACCCCTTCCCGTACCTGTCCGCCCATGGGATTCCATCTCTATGGATTTCATTGAGCAACTTCCCGACTCGAACGGCTACACAGCGATTCTCGTCGTCGTTGATCGCGCATCGAAACAAGCTATTTTCGTTCCGACCTACGATACAATCACTTCCGAACAGCTCGCCGAGCTTTTCGTCATTCATGTCTTTTCCAAACACGGTGTTCCTAGCCACGTTACTTCCGATCGCGGTTCTGAGTTCGTCTCAGCCTTTTTCCAGGCTATTGGTAAAGCCTTGGAGATGGAATTACATTTTACCTCTGGTTATCATCCTGAAGCTGATGGTCAGACAGAGCGCGCTAATCAAACTCTAGAGCAGTACATTCGCATTTACTGTTCGTACCAGCAAGACGACTGGTCGCGCCTCCTGCCTATCGCCGAGTTCGCCTACAACAATGCGCCGAACGCTTCCACAGGTATTACTCCATTCTTCGCTAATAAAGGTTACCATCCGAATATCACCGTTCATCCCGAGTACAAACTCGCTTCCGATACTGCTCGCGATTTCGTCATTGACCTAGATGAACTCCATTCAATCCTTAAAGACGAAATGGCCCTCGCCCAGTCTCGCTATAAGGAGCAGGCCGATCGGAAACGCATCGCGCAACCTATCATTCCAGTCGGTCCTAAGGTATACGTTCTCGCCGAACATATTCGTTCCACTCGCCCTGCGCCGAAGTTCGCCGAGAAGTATCTTGGTCCTTTCACGGTTCTTGAACAAGTCGGTTCATTATCGTTCAAGCTTTCTCTCCCTGACTATATGAGTCGCATCCATCCGGTATTCCATGTATCTCAACTCGAACCCTACACTGAAAACATTATCCCCAATAGAGTCCAATCTCCGCCTCCGCCGATTGAAGTCGACGGCGAACCAGAATACGAAATCGCCGAAATACTCGACTCCAAAATCGATCGTCGCCGAAAGGCTTGTCCATTGCTCTACTATGTTCGGTGGAATGGCTACGAAGGTACCGCCGATGAATTCTCATGGTTTTAGCTTCGGAAATTACAACCGACGAATCTTCGCCTGAACCCGACGCACTCCTCGCGTTCCACGAAAGGTATCCTACCAAGCCAGGTCCACTAGCGAAAGTTCTCGCTAGCGTGTAAGACTGTTTCGCCTCTCGCCTTTCTCTTCGCTTCATACTTTGTTCCTTATCTTTACTTTCGCCTTTCGTTTCGCTTTTCTCTACTCTTCGTTCGCGCTCTTCGCGGAAAACAACAAATGATAGTTTTTTGATTGTTGTTTTCCCTATTATTCTTTTGTTTTACTTATACAATTCACAAGGAAATAATCCAAGAAACAGTTTATTTAACAAGGTTCAAAAACATTTTATAGCTACAAATTTCTATTTACAAGTCAATTCCGCGATCTAATCGCCATTTCCATCGTCCTCGCTACTCTCGCTGCTCTTCTTGTCCCTCGTTCCAGACGGCCCGGCAACGTTCGCAAAGACAGGGTAACGACCCATTGCCATGTTCTCGAGGAACGAGAGCATTCGCCTCTCGTTTTCCCTCGCAATGGTCTCCATCGCCCCTACTCTCGCACGCACATCACTCAACTCCGAGCGAAGTAGGAGGACTTCTTGCTCCAGTCTCTCCTCCCTTCGCCGACCACTTCCTTGCCTCGTCAACCTCGTTATACCTTCTTCCTCGCCTTCCCCTTCCTCGCCTTCATCCTCGATGATTCTTGGTGACGCCCTCGCCCTTTTCTGGGATCGTTTCCCTTGCCAGACCTTTCGGTGTCATGGCACTTCTCGTGGCGCCGAATGCAACGTGTACAGCGAGTAGACCTGTCGTCGCGCATTTCGCACGGTTCGTCTACCCACCGACAGTTTGCGCAAGGAGGAGAACGAAGGGTCGAGTGGGAAATAGTGGGATTGGAGGGAACGGGCGGAGTTAATTGGTTAGCGATCGTCGTTGGCGATTCCGGTTCCCGCCAATGGTCTTCTGCAAAGTCTTCGCGACGTGCGAGACCTGCAGAAACTTCGGGCTCCTGAATAAAAAACGATTAGAATAAGTAGTGAAAATATTCAAGAGAACTCACCTTCGTTACAACGAGTTCCTCGACGATTTCACTCCGCGCTCTTTCCTTCCCTCGACGAATCTCCTCCCGTCTCGCTTTCCCGCCGTCGTCTTCCTCGTTTTCGTCGTCATCCTCGTCGTTCTTCTTCCTATCCTCGGCCTTTGCATTCCTTTGCCTCGCTATCTTCTCGAGAAGCCTGCGCCGGATGCGCCTCTGTCGTTTGCTATCGCCGGATGACGACGTCCAGAATGCGTCTTGCGATGCAAGAGCATTTTGCGTTGTGTTCTCGCGAAGAAGGCGGTGGCAGGAGGATCTTGAGTGTGTTAACAGAAGGAGACGACGAGGAGACATGTTGAGAGTTCAAGTTGAAGTTGAAAATTTAGTCGCCGAGTCCTTATATGCTCGCGCTTCCTTTTAGCGCCCGTTCGGATCTTGCCGAGATCTCGGACTTCTCCGCTTTTTCGATTCCGCGGACTTAACGTTTTTATTTTGTTTGAAGCCCACTAGACGCATTTGAGG